>CM075759.1:19084915-19172415 GCA_037974335.1 Prionace glauca | reverse complement strand
GGGAATGTTCATTGAGATCCAAGTTCCAAAAGGCAGTCCTGCTGTGAAAACAGGAACCTTGCTCTTCTGAAAGTTATTGATTTCAATATTCTTACTATTTGTGTTCATTAGTTAATACAACTGTTTTGGCTTACCCAAACTGTACTTTTCAAATTCATTTTAAATATTGAACATGAGTATTATTTAATATCTATAACAATAAATATTTTCATTGTTTTAAATTTGTGAAGGTGCTATTTAGATTCAGAACCTCAGGGGATGGATCATGAACAGTTCTGTTTACCTCAGGCAGGTTTTCCCAGTTTCTGAGCGAAAGGGGCTGGAAAATCCCGCCTATAGAATCCCGACCGTGCAGAAGGAGGCCATTCAGCCCATTGAGGCTACACCGACAGCAATCTCACCCAGGCCCTATCCCTGTAACTCCATGAATTTACTGTGTTAATCTGCTGTCACTAAGGGTCCATTTTGCTTGGCCAATCAATCTAATGCGCACATTTTTGGAGTTTGGGAGAAAACCAGAGCCCGCAGAGGAAACCCGCACAGACATGGAGAGAACGTGCAAACTCCACACAGACATTGACCTGAAGCCTGGGACTGAGAAGCAACCTTGCTAATCACTGTGCCAGTGTGTTTCCTTAAATCTGCATGATGTAAACCTTGAGTGTGCGTGGCCCACTTGCTGTGTTTTAATTCAGAATATTGCCACTGGAATAAAGATTTTTGCTGAACATGATTTGGAAAACTTCATGCATCAAGTGGAACCGAAGGAAGTTCAAATTTTCGGGAGGAAGGAAAATACAAGCTATGGCCTGGAGGGAAATTCCAAACTTGGTGACTGCAAATTGTGAAGTGCCGATGACTGTGAACCAGTATCAGGACAGACACACTGATTTGATGCATTAATCCAGGGTCAGCAGCAGATTTTGATGAAAAGATACAATTGAAACATAACTCTCACAGTAAGGATTACAGTGTGTTTTGGGTAAATAACTCACAGATTTGCAGAAAGGTTATAAAATTGAAAAACAATGGGGATCGCTGAAGTTGTCTAAATGGTGCCGTTTCCTTACTAACCTGAAGATGGTCACAAAATGTTTGGGGATTGTGGACACTGTTCCAGGGCCAATTGATTTTACCTACAGTTGATGACAATTTTTAAAGGCATTTAATTTTATTTTTTGCGGGCAAAAAAAAATGACATAATGTCCAGAGCCACTCGCTGACCAGAGGCGGACTAGCAGACATGAAAGAGATGACTCCACTGTGTTCCTCCTCCAACACAACAGCCGCATCATCACTAACTCCCCCTTCTAACAACTTGTAACTTCCGGCCCAACATGCTTTGTTGAACTTATTGAGGGCCAGACATGCCGGTGGGATGTCACAGACAAAGCGGTACATGTACATTTGCGCTGAAAATGTGCATTTTAACACCTCGGATGTGGGTTCTGATGGGCAGTGCTGAGCTGAAGCAGCAGGATATAATTTAACGAGACAGCACGAACTTCGTCTGCTTGGCCAGATGTTACAGTAAGTATTACATTAAAATTTGCACCTTTCCTTCTGGTCTAGAATCTATGAGAAATGGAGCCGGAGATCTCTCTCAGAATAGTTTTGAGGTTGGTATATTTGAAAGCATTTTAAATGCTGCAGTTTACTTTAATTCTTACAGATAAGGAATATAATTTATTTTAAGTTCTGTTGTGTGACATTACAAGCCTCACTCCGAAATACATCAACATTTTAATGCTGCAGTTTATTCTGATTCTCACAAGCCTAAATAATGAAATATATAAATGATTTAAAAATGTAATCCATGTTGATTCTTACAACTCTCAGTAACGAAATACATAAATAATTTTAAAATGCTCTGATGTTGTTTTTTTATATAAACCTGAGCAAGGAAATGCATAAATAATTTAATAATGTAGTTTGTGTTGTTTCTTTCATGCCGAAGGTTTTACTTTAAATGCCTCAGAAAAGTTTAATGTTTAGTTAATGTGTGCAAGTATTCTGTAGGCTGATGTGAACTATCTATCTGACAGGAAGTTAGAATCCTGAGCTGACTGGAAATCCATGTCCCACAAGCCTGACACTATTAGCAATGGCTTTAAGAATTGTTGTTACCCTTTTGTGATATCAGTGTAGGCGCAGATCTCGTGGATAAAGAGTCAGGCTCCATCTGTCCCTGATCAGGAGGCAGATTAGTTATCCACCCGTGAGAGTGTTCAGGCAAAGGACATCATGTGAAATGGTGTCAGGGAGATATGTGCCAGGAGACTGTGATTCAGTAAGGAGACAATGGGACGCCACTGGAAAGTGTTGGCAGAAGACCTGAAATATAAATCTATCCGCCGCACTGCCTCAACACTGGAGATGGAAGTCACACAGCACTGATTATTCAGCATCTGGGTCCTTTTAGCTTGGCATCAGTGGTGTTTCTAACATTTCACCAAACTGCTGCAAGGATCTGCATTCACCAGACATTTAATGTGATGTTTTGTAGGTTTTTTCAGTTAATTAATTTTGATACATCCCCTGCAAAGATGAAGGTGAGATGGATCACACTCCACAGGATCACTGGTTTTCCAAATGTCATTGGTGTGGTTGATGGAACGTGTATTGAACTGAAGGCAATAAAAGTTGACGCTGCCTCTTTTTACCAGCAGGAAGGGATTCCATTTTGTAAATGTTATGGCAGCGTAGGATGCAAAAATGAGGATCCTCACTGTAAAGGCAAACAACCAGCGACAGAGGCATGACTCAGTGGTTCTTCAGAGTTAATGTTATCTCTGACCATCACAACAGCTCCTGGAAATATAACCCTGCCCTCCAGCATGGACTGACCATTCACCCAGACCATTGCTTGCTGACAGAGATGGAGGAGCTGGATGAGAACAATGTGGAGTCTGATGGAGAATCCTGAGATCGAGGTGGTCCAAGGGCAGTTCGAGATCGCCTGGCAATTCCTGCTATTGGACAATCAGCTTTTAAAATGTACAATCCATATGTCCAAACACTCCCCTTTCCTGCCCTGCACCCATCAACCCCTCCATCCCGCTTACTGCATTGTCCACAAAAGGAAAGGACAGACAAAGAGGAGAAATCACTCAGTAAAAGGGCAACTTTGGATGGACAGCAAATGCTGGTCCAGATATTGATGCTTATGTCCCATGAGTGAATAAAAAGGAAAACGTTTCTGAACATCGTTTATCAACTTGAAACTGACAGCATATTTTTGAGTCTCAGGAAAACTTGTGTCTGTTCATTGTGGATGTTAAATGAATGTTATTGTCCCCTAGTGTATACGCATGTTCCTTCTTCACAAATAAACAACTAAAGCGTGCCAAAGATTGCTCTTTGCAACCAAAAATATGTTTTTTTAGGATAGGCAGACTCTGGTAGGAGTGACATCACTTTTGTCTATCTTAAATCAGGTTTACAATCTAAAACTCACAATTTTATAAATTAACAGACGATTGTAAAACAAAATAATTCTGTAAAACTCCAAATTGTTCCAGGAGACAGAGAGAGGTAAAGGCAGGAAGTGCATAGCAGTAAACAAGATGGACAAAAATAAGAAAGGGAAAGGGACAGAAAACGAAGTGACACATTCAATTAGAGAATAATCGGAGAAGTGTGGACTTTTCCGACATATAGATCAAAAATTTTGACAAGATTGTGAGCATTGCTTAAAGAAATCGACTCCATTCCCCTGGATTATAAAACACTCGCAGAAACGTACACTTTTCTGATCTATTTAGAAATTGGTTCTGAACCATATGAAACACCATGGAAATCTCTGTTTTTGTATGTGGGGCTTGGACTGCAGATTGGAACAAATGTCAAACACGGTCGATGGTTCTGCTCTTCATATCCTTCATTTGGACTACACTTTGAATATTATGCATGATTCCCTCTCCGTGTCCCTCATTTCAGTCACACTGGAACATTTTGCACAGTTATTCTCCTCGTTTAGGAAACATGGAGATTGTACAGTTATGTTATTCATATCCCTCATTACACAACAAACTCAAGGCCTGCATACACTCAGTTCTGAATATCCCTCATTTTCGCTGCAGTTGAGGACGGTGCACACTTCTGTCCCCTACTTCCTTCATCCAGTCAGCAATTTTGACATTGCAAATAGTGTCCATGGTTCTCATTTCATTCCCACCTAATGCATTCTACAGAGTTCCCAATGTCCATGTATTTAATTGAGACAAAACCTGAAGAATTGTGTTCAGTTCTGTTCTCCTCATGCACCATTTTGGCAACACTGGGAGCATTCTGCACAGTTCTGGTCTTAATATCCTTCCCTGTCTTAGTGACATATCATTCTCTGTAAGGTGTTTGGATTTTTGTCCATAGATGTTAAAAAGCTGGAAATCTAGTATGACGTGAGCATACTTGTTTCAATACTACCTAAATCTGAAGATGTGTGTATGCCTGAGGGATTGTACTTCAATTGGAACAATATAGATAGCTAGTTCTTAAGAATTTTACTGTGTGATGTGCAAGTTTTGTAAGTGGTAAAGATAAAATGATAATCCACTTTGCTATCATCTAACTGTTTTCTTAAATGAAAGTTGTTTGATAAAAGCTTCCACGTGATTCAACTTATGCTCATCAGAGACACTATAACATGTGAGACTAAGCGTGTAGGTGAACTCACAAAACATCATGGAGTTTCTGGCCTGAGACTTAGCAGCCTTTCCACAGTCCTATCCCTTAAATCCAAATCCCAATCACGGCTAATCTTTATACATCTTTAAATTTGGCCCACGATAGGGATATTTGTAATGATCAATCCACCTAACTTGCAAGTCATTCAACTTTTGGACGAAACTTGAGGAAACCCACATAGACACAGGGAGAACGTGCAAACTCCACACAGAAAGTCACCAAAGGTCAGAATTCAACTTGAGCCTTGCTAACCAGTGTGCCACATACCACCCATACATAGAACAAGAAGATTTACAGACACAGAGGCAATAATGGGACTTAACGCATCTAACTCCGGAAGGATCTGATTGTTTCTATCCCAATGATGGAAGGACTGTCCAAAGTATTTTTTATTCGTGGACCATAATTTTTGATTGGAAAACATTTTATATTACTCCGCTATGTCAGAGAGATATAACTGGATTGCAATGTGATCTGAATAGAAATGTTCCCGGGACTACAAGTCCAAACTCACAAGTAGAAATTGGAGAAACACCTGTTGTGTTTGTGGAATGACAGTGTTCAATAGTGAATAGAATTAAACATTCAGAGTGATAACGGACCAGAAAAGGGTGAAAAGGGAAATTATATCCGCCTGTTAAGAGCTCTGACTGTAGAGAATAGTCAAAGAAGACTAGCCATGTATTGTATTAGGACATTTATCAAACTCTGTTACACACAGTGGGTGGTAAAATGTTTAGTTGCCTGGGGACAGCAATCAATTCCTGATCTCTGTGTTTGTTTAATAGCAAATTTAATGCACTTATATTACACTAAGGTCTTCAGGTTGACGCACAAAGTTGGACAATTGGATTCTGTGTGTGCTAGTTGTTTGCAAACTTGTTGAATAGTAGCCTGTGCATGTTCCACAGAGGCATCATTGTGCTGCTGGATCCTATCCTGGGTTGGATCAGTAATTCCATGTCCTTAATCTATGGTCACCTTTGTGAGACAGGGTGGCACCTGGTAATTGATCATCTCCAAGTTGGAGGCAAATTATTAACAGATGAGTAAATATATGGAAAGTAACAAATTGTTGTATTATAGAAAGGGCCACAATAGGATGACTCTGTTAACCCCCTTATCTCACTGTGTATAGTATTGTGTCCATATGTATTGATTCATATAAACAATATCACTGTGCACATTTCTAATTCCGATCTCTCATTTAGGTTACAAAAAGATCACAGTTCTCGTTTTTATGCCACACACTTAGACAAGATTGAGATCATTGTGAACTGACCTGACATCAATATCGTACATTTAAACAACAGAGGGGACGATATGAACAGATAGTCAGTACAATGGCACAATGGTTATCACTGCTGCCTCACAGCACGAGGGACTCGGGTTCGATTGCCAGCTTGGGTCACCCTATGTGTAAAGTTTGTACAGTCTCCCCATGTCCGCATGGGTTTCCTCTGCGTGATCCGGTTTTTCCCCACAGTGTGAAAGACGTGCTGGTTAGGTGCATTGGCCTGAACAGACGCTGAACTGTAGCGACTAGGGGGATGTCACAGTAACTTCATTGCTGTGTTAATGTCAGCCTTACGTGTGACTAACAAATAAACTTTAACTTCCTTTATCTTCACATGCTTCGGATAGTCCAACCATGGACCACTCTGCAAACTGTTGGTCTCCAACCCCGTCATGTACACAGCAGTGTGATCACTGTGTAGTTCCAACTGAACCCACCTCCCCTAATTTAAGCAGCACTCAAACATATGTGTGTATGGTTACTGTATCAGTCAGTGTACCTATTTTAGACAGCACTGGGTGCATTGTGTGCAGTTTCTGTTTCCATAACATATTTTTGAAAGCACTGGGACTATTAAGTGTTGTTTGTTTCCCCCACATCTCTTTTCTTGAATACATTTGGAATACTGCAAACAGTTCTTATATTCAGACCACTTCTTTTGAATTCTCTGTGTTCATTGTGCAGAGTCTGACCATCGATCACCCTCAATTGAGCACAGCCTACAAAACTATGCTTTGCTGCCCATATCTCTGTTGTGCATTGCCAGGATCTTTAATCACATTTTAGATCTCAAAATTAATTATTCTGAAACACTGGGAGCAATGTGAACAGTTGAGATATTAAATATCATCTACAATATTCGTTGTTGTGCGCGCAGTATCGTTATCTATAATCCATAAAGGCAAACACTAAGTTATTGCTAAGACCAGTGACAGGCTAAAAGGTTAGAAAACTTTCAACCAGAAAGAAAGGGATTTTAAAAAGTCATACAAAGAGCTATGGTAAATTACAAAAGAAGACCAGCACAAAATAGCATGAAGGAGAGCAAAAAGGTTCATATAAAAAGGAAGAGAATCACCAAGGTGAAAATTGGCCATTAGGAGATGAAACCGGAGGGGTAATATTGGGGTAAAAAAAACTAAAATGGCAGAGATGATAAATCAATTACTTTGCCTCAGTTTTCACGGTGAACGGGAATCATACCTTTCCTATAGGAAAGGCAAATCATGGATAATATAAAGGTTATAATTTAGAACAATCAACATCGAAAGGAGAAAATAGCGAGGCATCTTAAGGAGAATTGTTTGATAGAGCAGATGCAGCACGGTTTCGTTAAGGGGAAGTCGTGTCTGACAAATTTATTGGAGTTCTATGAGGATGTGTCTAGGGCGGTGGATAGAGGAGAGATGTGGTCTTTCTTGATTTTCAGAAGGCGTTTGACAAGGTGCCTCACAAGAGGTTATTACAGAAGGTAAGGGAACATGGAGTTGGGGGTAGGGCGTTAGCCTGGATAGAGGATTGGTTGTCAAATAGGAGGCAGAGAATGGGGGTCAATGGGTATTATTCGGATTGGCGATTGGTGACTAGTGGAGTGCCCCAGGGGTCGGTGATGGGGCCTCAGCTATTTACCATTTATATAGATGATCTGGAGGAGGGAACCGAGTGCAGGGTGTCGAAATTTGCTGATGACACCAAGATTGAGGGAAAGGCAAATTGTGCGGAAGGTGTGGAGAGTCTGCAGAAGGATCTAGATAGGCTGGGCGAATGGGCCAGGAAATGGCAAATGGAATTTAATGTTGGCAAATGTGAGGTTGTCCACATTGGTAGGAATAATGGTAGGAAGGACTATTACTTACGTGGAGAAAAACTGCAGCAGGCGACATTGCAGAGGGACCTCGGGGTCCTTGTGCATGAGTCGCAAAAACCCAGCTTGCAGATGCAGCAGGTGGTCAGGAAGGCGAATGGGATGCTGGCCTTCATAGCGAGGGGGATTGAATATAAAAGTAGGGAGGTCTTGCTGCAGCTGTATAGGGCACTGGTGAGGCCGCAGCTGGAGTACTGTGTGCAGTTTTGGTCACCGCACTTACGCAAAGATATTTTAGCCTTGGAGGGAGTGCAGAGAAGGTTTACTAGGCTGATACCGGAGTTGAGGGGGTTGAGCTATGAGGAGAGGCTGAATAAACTAGGCTTGTAGTCGTTAGAGTTTAGAAGAATGAGGGGAGATCTCTTTTGAGACGTATAAGATGATGAATGGGATGGATAGGATAGAGGTGGCGAGACTCTTCCCGCTCAAAAAGGACAGTAAGACTGGAGGGCACAGCCTCAAGACAAGGAGGGGGGGGGGGGGCTGGTTTAGGACAGAGTTGAGGAAGAACTTCTTCACTCAAAGAGTGGGGAATCTCTGGAATTCTCTGCCCGTTGAAGTGGTGGAGGCTGCCTCGCTAAATATTTTTAAGATGCGGGTTGATAGGTTTTTGATAAGCGAGGGGATTGAGGTTTATGAGCAGAGGGCGGGAATGTGGATCTGAGCCACGACAGATCAGCCATGATCTTATTGAATGGCGGGGCAGGCTCGAGGGGCTAGATGGCCTACTCCTGCTCCTATTTCTTATGTTCTTATGGAAGAGGTGCGCAGCAAACTATTAGGACTGAGGACAAATAAATCCCGGGATTGATGACCTTATCCCAGGTTTCTTCGAGACAGGATTTACTCCAACATGGAAATAAGTGGATGTATTATCGAGAGGTGACATGTTATCCGAAGGTGAGGTCGTGTCTCACTAAATTGATGGAGTTTTTTCAAGGAAGTGACGACAATGATTGATGAGTATAAGGCAGTAGATGTTATTGATATGGACTTCGCTGAGGCCTTTGACAAGGTCCTTCGTGTAAGATTGATACAGAAGGTTAAGTTGCGATGGATCATACATGAGTTGGCAAGATGCATACAGCACTAGCTCGGTGACAGGAGACAGAGTGTAGCAGAGGAAGGGTGTGTGTCCGAATGGAGGGCTGTGACAAGCGATTTTCCTCAGGGATCAGTGCTGGAACCTTTGTTTGAAAAAATAAATAAATGATTTGGAGGAAAATGTAAATGTTTTCATTAGTAAGTTAGCAGATGACACAAAGGTTGGTGGAATTGCAGGTAGCGATAAGGACCATCAGAGGATACAGCATGATATAGACTGGTTGGAGACTTTGTTGGAGAGATGGCAGATGGAGATAAATTCGGAAAAAAACAATGCGATGTAGTGCATTTTGGAAAATCCAACACAGCTGGGAAATATACAGTAAATGGCAGATTTCTTAAGAGGATTGATCGCAGAGGGATCTGGGTGTACAGGTACACAGGTCACTGTAAGTGGCAATGCAGCTGGAGAAGGTAGTCCAGAAGACATACGGCGTGCTGGCCTTCATCGGCTGGGGAACTGAGTTTCAAAATTCTCAAGTCATGCTGCAGCTTTATATAAATTGAGTCAGGCTGCACTTGGAATATAGTCTTTACTTCTGGTCACCAGACTACCAGAAGGAAGTGGAGTCTTTGGAGAGGGTACAGAAAATATTTACCCGGATGATGCCTGGTATGGAGGACCTTATCTATGAGGAGAGTTTGGATAAACTTGGTTTGTTCTCGCTGGAACGGTGGAGATTGAGGTGCGACCAGATAGGAGAATACAAACTGATGAGAAGCATTGGCAGAGTGGAAAGTCAGAAGCTTTCTCCCAGGGTGGAAGGGTCAATTACTCGGGGGCGCAGGGTTAAAGTGCGAGAGGTGATGATTTACATAGCTACAGGAGGCAAGATTTTAAAAACAGAGGGTGCTGGGTGCCTGGAACTCACTGCCAGGGGAGGCAGTGTAAACAGGTACGATAGTGAACAGGGGCTTCTTGACGGATATGTGGATAGGATGGGAATAGAGGGATGTGGATAGGATGGGAATAGAGAGATGTGGATAGGATGGGAATAGAGGGATGTGGATAGGATGGGAATAGAGGGATGTGGATAGGATGGGAATAGAGGGATGTGGATAGGACGGGAATAGAGGGATGTGGATAGGATGGGAATAGAGGGATGTGGATAGGATGGGAATAGAGGGATGTGGATAGGATGGGAATAGAATGATGTGGATAGGATGGGAATAGAGGGATGTGGATAGGATGGGAATAGAGGGATGTGGATAGGATGGGAATAGAGGGATTGGATAGGATGGGAATAGAGGGATGTGGATAGGATGGGAATAGAGGGATGTGGATAGGATGGGAATAGAGGGATGTGGATAGGATGGGAATAGAGGGATGTGGATAGGACGGGAATAGAGGGATGCGGATAGGACGGGAATAGAGGGATGTGGATAGGATGGGAATAGAGGGATGTGGATAGGATGGGAATAGAGGGATCTGGATAGGATGGGAATAGAGGGATGTGGATAGGATGGGAATAGAGGGATGTGGATAGGATAGGAATAGAGGGATTTGGATAGGACGGGAATAGAGGGATGTGGATAGGATGGGAATAGAGGGATGTGGATAGGATGGGAATAGAGGGATGTGGATGGGATGGGAATAGAGGGATGTGGATAGGACGGGAATAGAGGGATGTGGATGGGATGGGAATAGAGGGATGTGGATAGGATGGGAATATAGGGATGTGGTCCCTGGAAGTGTAGGGTTTTTTAGTTCACTCGGGTAACATGGTCAGTGCAGGTTTGAAGGGCCAATGGGACTGTTCCTGTGGTGTAATTTTCTCTGTTCATTGTTCTTGTTCTTCATTCAATACTTTAAATAAATGTGAAATGTTAGCAGAAATGCTTTAAATCATAATTACTTGTTTAAAGCTTATGCTCCGTTTAGGTGTTTGTAAACTGTTCTCTTGTTAGCCTTTTATTTGAGAATCATTTCACACTTTGCTGGTTATTCTGTCAGTGTCTCAATGTCTAATGTTTAAAAATGGTGTTAACCTGTGAGGAATGTCCCACATCCATCCCCCCTTCTGCCCATTGGCGAGCCCAATACTAGACCAGTAAATAAAACAGCCTAAAACTTAAGAGGTGGTTGGCTCTTGATTTATTCCTTGTTAAACTTGATAGTCATTGCGAATGTTATATAAATTGTATATAATTGCATTTAAAACATAATCCTCACTCATACTGAAAATCCCAAGAAGGACAATATTATCTCATGTTGTCCTTTGGACAGATGTCTGACAATAAATATTCTCATATGGGGGAGGAGTGCTTGGTAATAAGGACAGTTCCTTGTCCATCTGAATCGATCCAGGCGGCCATGGACCTGCCCTTATTACCAAGCGCTGCTCCACCCCCTCTGGATTCTGCTGCTGAGTAACAGCAGCATTAGCAATGAAGGAGAACATTAACCCTTGTGTTATGTTTCCCCTCAAAGGTCCCATCCAGTCAGTTACCCTGTTCCACCAGGACTATTATATTAGTTGCTTAAGTTTCTTTCGACCTCATTTCGAATGTGTGTGAACAAATTATTTCTCTTCTCTGAAATGTCAGATATGTGTGTGCAACACTTTGATCCAATCAAAACACACGGTCAACCCTTAGCCGCCAAAATGGAGACTAGTGTCATTCAGTTCTGTAACAGAACAGTCCAGATTGCAGCAATCTCCTCACTCCACTCAATGAGAGCTGCAGCAGGTTCATTAACAACCGGCCTCAAAACAAACTTAACAGCTTCAATAACAATTAACATGTTTCCATATGTAAACGGGGGCATTATTACCCCAACAAATTGGTGTCTTCTCTCAAGGACATGTCCATCTCTCCCAGATGGAAGCCAATAAGGATTATATAAACATGGGACTACACATCCAAGGAAACACAATGATTTCCATCCAATAGATATCTATCGATACTCTCTGTTCCAAAACCGAAAATCCAATCGGTGCCATTGAGGGTCGGATAAGTGTGTTTCAATTGAAAACAATATGAAAAGTTGTTGAACAGATCATTACTGAATAAATTCAGGGAAGAAAAATGGCTGGTTACATCTACTGAGTGTTAACATTTGCTTGTGCCCAAATTCACACCAAACGTTTTTTAATTTCATTCTTCTCAAACAATATTCCTTTTGATTTTGTTTCTGCTTATTTAAAATAAGGTTGGGTGCTGAACTGAATGCTAAAAGCAGAGTAGACTTCAGCAATCTTTATCAATCCTGACAAATCATAGCCTTATCTAAAACCCACAACATGATAACTCAGAGCTCACTCCCATATCCACTGAAAATTGAAAGTTTATGGTCGGACGCCCTGTTATTTCTGTTTTTCCATCCCTCCCTGACCCTTTCCACCCCATGCAGACTGGGTTACGCTTGTATTTGTGACACAAAAAGTGCTGGATTGAACGGGGTTAACTGACGCTGTTCACTCACTGTGACTAATATGTCTCCACGGATCTGGGCAGTGTCACTGGAGGTTTTCAGTCTCCACGGATCGGGGCAGTGTCACTGGAGGTTTTCCTTCTTCTATTAATAATGGATTCTGTTCAGTATGTTTTTCCATAAAGTCAGCGGGAGCGATAACTCCGAGACTAACCGAGATTGTCATTTGTAGAGACATTGGGAGAAGAGATCAGAATCTGGGAACAATGGACTGGAACGTTTCAACAATGGATCAGAATCTGGGAACAATGGACTGGAACGTTTCAACAATGGATCAGAATCTGGGAACAATGGACTGGAACGTTTCAACAATGGATCAGAATCTGGGAACGATGCATCGGAACATTCCACCCCCACCCCCACCCCCACCACCTGTGGATTTGTTTACAAGTGGCACTTTCACCCTGGGTCTTTATCACATGACAAGTGATGGATTTGAAAGGCAACGATTGACACGGCGGATTCTCCATGTGCTCTACGTTGTTCAAGGATTTTATTATCCCGTCCTGGCCCTGATTGGTGTCCCTAGTAAGTGTCAAGTCCAGGACTTACTTCTGTAAAACCTTCTTTATTTCTGATCTTGTCATTTGTTCTGCACTGCTGTTATTGATACCGTTGCTGTAGTGTCTCTATATTCTTTAGTGAATACGACACAACAGTTAAAACTGCTTCCGTGTATTTGATAGCTCAGGTTATCTGAATTTCTCCCATTGTGGTAACTGGTAAGCTTCTATATCAGCGATTAAATCTGTAACTATCTTTCAATGTATTACTGTCTTTGTTATTTGAGTTATGGGAACATGGACACTGACTTCAATGACTCTCCCCATCTCTTTTCCATATCTACTGACACTAACCTAAGGCTAGTTCAGACTGATTGCAACCTCTGTTAACCATTTCACCCTGAGCTGATATCTGACTCCCTACCTACTCCATCATTAATTCTGTTACTGTAACCTTTTGGATACTATACTCTGGCCCTCCCAGCTGTCATTGTGAATTCCAGACACAACCATCCCAATTCTCTGATGACCAGCTGCCCAGTTACAAAGCTGCTGAACCAAAGCACATCATGTCCCAGCTCTCACCAAATCCCATTTACCCATCATTCGTGTGCTCACTCACTTCAGTCACCAGCTGCTCTGGAACAGCGTCAAGTTATTCACTCACCTGATCAAATTTCTCCATGATTCTTCATCTGATTCCCCCATTCTCTATCCATTGTCTCTGTTCGTTCACAATCATACAGTACATGAAAATACCCACTTCACTTCTCCCCTTCCCCAGTCCCACAAAATATCTCTCCCTGACAACAATGTTCTTTGTTACAGCCCCACTTGTACCCATGGTATGGAAATCTAGATCCACATATACAGCAACCACACTGCTGATCTGATCCATTGTGTGCAATCAATCTCTCCATGTTCGGAAGATACCGTGACAGCTTGGGTTGGGAATGGAAGGCAAGCTCCAAATGCGACATTAACAAGCCAGTTCAATCAATCTAACAGTCCCCGAATTTAATATTCACATTCTTATGTTTAAATGTCTTCTCGAGTGTGTTGCCACCATTTTTTGTTCCAGTTCTCCAGAGGAGTTCCGTTCAAATACCTTTGAAATTCCCTGATTGAAGTGAATGTTTGTCCCACTGAGTCTTGGGTTTGTATTTTGTGCTCTGGAGAATCATTGGTGCCAATGTGACAGAGTTCTGGAAAAAAGGAAATCCTCTGTGTTTTGTCCCTGTTATCTCCCGTGTGAAGCTCTATGTTGGACAGGGGGTTTCAGCAGCTCTGACACATGTCTGCAAAACTTGAAAATGGTCTGTCCATTGAACACATATGTTAGTCACTCTCAGCTTAACGTGTATTCCGCAATACGATAAGATAATGAAGGGACTTTACAAGATAATGAAGGAGTTAGATAGTGGAGAGGTAGAGACATTCTTCCCACTTAGAAAGGACAGCAGAACTAGAGGGCACAGCCTCAAGATAAGTGGGGGGGGGGGGCGGGGGGGGGTTGCAGTTTAGATCGGAGTTGAGGAGGAACTTCTTCACTCAAAGGGTGGTGAATCTCTGGAATTCTCTGCCCATTGAAGTGGTGGAGGCTGCCTTGCTGAATATATTTAAGTCACGGGTAGATAGGTTTCTGATAGACAGGGAATTAAGGGTTATGGGGAGAAAGCGGGAAAGTGGAACTGATTCACCTCAGATCAGCCATGATCTTATTGAATGGCGGGGTAGGCTCGATGGGCTAGATGGCCTACTCCTGCTCCTATTTTTTATTTTCTTATGATGAATCTAGCATGGTAGCACAGTGATTAGCAATGCTGATTCACAGCGCCAGGGGCCCGGGTTCGATTCCCGGCTCTGGCCACTGTCTGTGTGGAGTTAGCACATTCTCATCGTGTCTGCGTGGGTTTCCCCTGGCGTTCCGGTTTCCTCCCACAATCTGAAAGGCGTGCTGGTTAGTTGCATTGACCCAAATAAGCGCTGGACTGTGGCGTCTGGGGGAATTTCACAGTAAATGCATTGCTGTGTTAATGTCAGCCTTACTAATAAATAAACTTTACTGTAATTTAAATATTCCATGAATCGAACATGCAGCTGAGGGGCTATTGGCTGACTGTTGTGATTGGAAAGTTAGTGGCTGTGTTGTGGCTGGGTCTGGAAGTGGTGTTGTGAGCTGTTGCAGACACTCAGGGAGGACAGAGGAATTGCTCTGAGGACTGAACTCTGGGCAAGGTAAAGGGATCACATTTACTGTGTGTCTGTCTGTGTGGTGTGACCAGAAAACCGAGCACTGGCCGCAGAGAGGGGAAGCTCTGTAAAGAGTGAGGAGGATGGGGGTTTGTCATGCCCACCCTGGTGTTCCCAATCACTATGGAATTGTGACCAACCTTTCTTTCATTCACTCACGGGTATCACTGACAAGGCCACTATGAGTTGTCCATTCCTACTTGCCCTGTTATGCCCCGCTAGAGGGAATGTGACGGTCAAACAAATCTGATATTCTGTGATTAGATTCCTGGTCCAACAGCATTGCCCTGAGTCACTGGATAACGAATCTATTGTCAATCCCACATTTCCATTATACACTTCTGTCTTTCAATTCTCTCCTACATCCCTCGAATGTGTAATCCAGAGAAAATGTATCTTTTCACATGAGACACAGACTTGAAACCTATCACACTGGTTGATGGGATTTGAATTCAATAAATAGAACAATTTGGAATGAAAAGGTTAATCATAGGAATCACAGAAATGAGGGAAAGGGGTGGGTCTTTCAGCGCCTCAAGCCGACTCCTATATTTAATACGATCATGGCTGGGTGTTGTGCAATGAGAAATGTTTAGTTGACAATGTAATTATGAGACAATCCGAGGGGACAAGTGAACACAATATGGTAGAAATCCTTGTCAAAGTATCTTTCTTGCGCTATACAGACAGAGCATACCGTTCCTGGAGAAGGAAAGGAGAAAGTGAAGGATTTACTGTCACAGTTATAACTGGGGTGTCGAGAAAAACTGACTTAATGCAAGTTAGGTTCATTTAAAAGTCTGATGGCAGCAGGGAAGAAGCTGTTCTTGAGTCCTTTGGTATGTGACCTCAGGCATTTGTATTAAACATATGATCATCGCTATTTCAGTATTTCATGCAGCTCCACACTGAGTTCTGGCGTGGAGCTGATGGTGCTGGATATCCAGCTGCCGGAGAGTCATGAAGGATTAAGCACCCAGTGGGGAACCCACTAGATAAGCTCCGATTGAGTCTCTCAGCCAGCTGTGCTGTTAAAATAGTGGAGAGGCTCGGAGAATCGCTGGCACTGTATTTGTCTGGGACAGTGTTTATTTTGTGCCTTATTTATTCTCCAGCCTGCCGTATGATTTTACTTTTTATTTCTTTCCCTTCTAGTGAACATACTCACAATTGTAACGCTGAGTACCCGGAACTGTGGTCTGTCCAAATGTGTCACTCGGTACCTGGTCGCCATGTCATTGGGGGATCTACTGGTCGTTTTTCTGGACCTGATATTGAGACACATTCCTATTGTTTATGGGGAACATTTTAAATTCCTGGAGTCCATCCCCATGTGTAATATCCACGCTGTCCTGCTTTTTGCAGCCACTGACTGTTCTGTCTGGTTCACCGTCACTTTCACCTTTGATCGATTTGTGGCCATTTGCTGTCCCAAGCTGAAAATTAAATATTGCAGTGAGAAAACGGCAGCTGTGGTTCTGGGAACAGTGAGTGTGCTCAGCTGTTCAAAGAACATTTTCTGGTATTTTATGTTAACCAGTAATTATTCGCTGAGGAACTCACCCTGGTTTTGTAGAG
The DNA here is from genome assembly GCA_037974335.1 of Prionace glauca. Lineage (NCBI taxonomy): Eukaryota > Metazoa > Chordata > Chondrichthyes > Carcharhiniformes > Carcharhinidae > Prionace > Prionace glauca. The sequence goes on along the minus strand of CM075759.1, from coordinate 19,155,694 downwards.
TTACCTCATACGTTGCACAATCTGTGGCCTGGGTAACAATTGTGTTCCTCCACAACATTTTGAACCCATGTGTCCCATTTGTCCTGATTCTGCTGTTCAATGTCTTCACCATCAGACATATTTTACTGAGCAGCAGGGCCCGCAGGAGACTCCGAGCTCATTGTAATGGAGAGAATCCCAGTGACCCTGAGATGGAGAGTCGAAGGAAATCCATCATTTTACTGCTTTTAATATCAGGCAATTTCATTCTGTTATGGTCAATGGCCATGGTTTACATGACTTCTGAATGGCTTTACTGGTTGGTGGATCATACTGTATCTTTTCCTTATTGCTTGATGGAATTTGGCTTCATGATGCAGCTCCTGAGTTGCTGTACAAACACTGTAATTTATGCTGTGGCACAGACTCAGTTCAGACAGCAGATGAAAAATGTGTTGAAATTTCCCTTCACTCAAATTCTTCAATTCGTTTAAAGTTGAGAGGAACACCCACCCACACGGCCTCTATATTTTCCTATTGAACATTCAAACTATATGACACCAACCATCCTCATACTGATTGGACAGATGGAACATTGCCATCAGCTCTCCTCTGTAACTGATCACTTTACCTATCCATCATTGTGGTTCTGGACACTGACTGGACAGAAATGGGACATTTGCCATTTTACCTCTTCCATTGGTCAGACAAATTGTCCATCATCAAAACCCCTCACTAGCCTCCTGAAGTTTCTGCCATTTCATTAGCCAGTCAGCATGTTCATCATCTTCATCCCTGACACAGATTGGATAGCAATCCTCTATCAGGTATATTGGTTCATGGTGGGGGTGGGGGGAAGGGGGATCGGCGGGAGGTACCTAGAATGTGAGGTAACTGAGTTCGTACAGACAGATGCAGTACAGCACCATCAGCCACAAGCTGAGCAAGGCCAGCTGACTGACTGAGCAAGTGAGGCCAATGACACCAAAAATCAGGGAAACTTTTAAAAGGAAGGGTAACTCAGGAAGTGTTAGAATTCAAAATGAAGGTTAACAAAAACATAAGGACACTTTATCTCAATGCTCATAGCATTCAAAACAAGGGAAATGAATTGATGGCACAGATCATTGTGAACGAGAATGTTTTGATGGTCATTACAGAGACATGGTTGCAGAATGGTCAAGATTGAGAGTTAAATATCCAGATTGGGAGTTAAATATCCAGGGGGATCGGACTGTTTGGCGGGACTGACAAGAATGTGAGGGAGGTAGTGTAGCTCTGATATTTAAGGATGACATCAGGGTGATAGTGATAGATGACATATTTTCTTTGGAAAAAATGGTTGAATCCATTAGGGTGGAAATTAGAAATAGTAAGATGAAAAAGTCACTGATAAGCATAGTCTATAGGCCACTAAATAATGATAAAATAGTGGGGCGAGAAATAAACAAAGAAATAACAGATATTTTTGTGTAAAAATGTTACAGCAATTATCATGGGGGATTTCTATTTACAAACCAAGTTGGCCAAGGCAGCCTTGAGGAGGAGTTCATAGAATGTATCCACGATAGCTTCCTTGAATAGTATGTAATTGAACTTATGAGTGAGGAAACTGTCCTGGATCTGGTCCTGTGTAATGAGACAGGAATAATTAATGATCTTGCAGTGAGGGATTCTCTCGGAAACCGCGATCACAGTATGGTTGAATGTAAAATACAGATGGAGTTTGTGAAGGTAAAATCTAATACCAGTGCCTCATGAGTCAACAAATGTGACTACAAATGGATGAGGGAGGCATTGGCTCAGGGAAACTTGTAGCAAAAACTTTATGTTTGGACAATTGAGGAAGAGTGTAAGACTTTCAAAGCAATCCTTCATAGCGCTCAGTAAACTTATATACCTGTGATCAGGAAGGACTGTAGAAAAAGAGATAATCGGCCAGGGATACCCCAGGGATCGGCCAGAGAAACTACCATTATCACGAGAGAGGTAGTGTTGGGCAAATGAATAGAGCTAAAGGTAGACAAGTCTCCTGGTCCTGATGGAATGCATCCCAGGGTAATAAAGGAAATTGTGCGAGAATTAGCAATTCACTCATGGTAATTTTCCAAAATTTGCTGGACCCTGGGCTTGTTCCCACAGATTGGAAAACAGCAAATGTGATGCCACTGTTTAAAGAAGGAGGCAGACAAAAGGCAGGTAACTATAGGTCAGTCAGCTTAACGTATGTAATTGGGAAAATGCTTGAATATTTCATCAAGGGAAAAAACAGCGAGTCATCTGGATATAAATTGTCCCATTGGTAAGATGTATCTTGGGTTCATGAAGGAAAGTTCATGTTTGACTAATTTGGTGGAATTATTTGAGAATACTCCATATATACTGGACAATGGGGAACCTGTGGATGTGGTGTATCAGGATGTACAGAAGGCATTTGACAAGCTACTGCACCGACAACTGTTAAATAAGATAAGGTGTAATGTATGATCTTGGGCAGTCGATTGGATAAATAACAGAAAGCAAAGACTGGGGATAAATGTGTGTTTTTTTCCTGGTTGACGATCAGTGGCTCGTGGTGTGCCTTAGGGATCAGTGTTAGGACTGCAATCGGTTATGATTTATATAAATGATTTGGATTTGGGAACCAAGTGTAATGTGTCAGAATTCACAGGTGACACTAAGATGAGTGTTTGAGCAAAGTGTGCAGAGGATACTGGAAGTCTAAAAAGTGATCGGGATAGTCTAAATGAGTGGACAAGGATCTGGAAGATGGGGTACAATATTGATAAACATGAGGTCATCCATTTTGGTAGGAATCACAGCAATATGAACTATTATTTAAACGGTAAAAGATTGCAGCATTCTGATATGCAGAGGGATCTGGGTGTCCGTGTGCAAATATCACAAGGACTTGGCTTGCCGGTGCAGCAGATAATTAAGAAGACAGATTGAATGTTGACCTTCATTGCTGGAAGGGTGGAGGTTAAAAACAGTGAGCTTATGATGCAGCTTTAGAAGGTGTTGGTGAGACCAGCTCTACAGTTTTTCTCTTTCCATGAGAAAGATTATACTAGCATTTGATGGGCTGCAGAGGAGATTTACTATGTTCATTTTGGAGTTGGAGGGATTGGTTTATGAGGAGAGATTGAGTGAACAGGGGCAATATTCATTGGAATGGCAATGAGAATGAGAATGAGGGGAGATCTTATAGAAACATATAGGACTATAAGGAGAATAGATAAGATAGAAATAGGGATGTTGTTTCCAGTGGCACTGCCTCAAAAACGGGGAAACAGATTTAAGACTGAGTTGAGGAGGAACTTCTTCACACAAAGTGTTGTGAACCTGTGGAGTTCCCTGTCCAGTGAAGCGGTTGAGGCTTCCTGATTGGGTGTTTTTTAAGGCAAGGATAGATACATTTCTCAACATTAAAGGAATTAAGGTTTATGGTGAGGGGGCTGGTAACTGGAGCTGAGTCCACGGGAAGATTAGTTATGAACTTATTGAATGGCGGAGCAGGTTCGAGGGGACCAATCGGCCTATGCCTTCCCTAGTTCTTATGTAAGCTGGCAAGTGAGAGAGTCCGAGTTATCAACTTACCGAGTGAGAGAGGCTGACTGACCAAGATGGTCTGAATGAATGACGGAATTAGCAATTGAGGAAAACAGACATATTGAGGGGCGAGGCCGACTGATGTGTGAGTGAGCGAGGCAAACTGACCAACTGACTGAGTGACACTGGCTGCCTGATCGAGACAACGAGGCTAACTTATTTATCGAGGGAGTGAGGCTGACTGAGTGAGTGAGTGAGTGAGACTGACTGAGTGAGTGAGTGAGTGAGTGAGTGAGTGAGTGAGTGAGTGAGGTTCACTGATCATCTGAGGGAGTGAGGCTGAGTGAGTGGTTGAGTGAGTGATTGAGTGAGTGAGTGAGTGAGTGAGTGAGTGAGTGAGTGAGGTGCACTGATCATCTGAGGGAGTGAGGCTGACTGAGTGAGTGAAGTTCACTGATCATCTGAGGGAGTGAGGCTGAGTGAGTGAGTGAGTGAGTGAGTGAGTGAGTGAGTGAGTGAGTGAGGTGCACCGATCATCTGAGGGAGTGAGGCTGACTGAGTGAGTGAAGTTCACCGATCATCTGACGGAGTGAGGCTGAGTGAGTGAGTGAGTGAGTGAGTGAGTGAGTGAGTGAGTGAGTGAGTGAGGTGCACTGAACATCTGAGGGAGTGAGGCTGACTGAGTGAGTGAAGTTCACTGATCATCTGAGGGAGTGAGGCTGAGTGAGTGAGTGAGTGAGTGAGTGAGTGAGTGAGTGAGTGAGTGAGGTGCACCGATCATCTGAGGGAGTGAGGCTGACTGAGTGAATGAAGTTCACTGATCATCTGAGGGAGTGAGTGAGTGAGTGAGTGAGTGAGTGAGTGAGTGAGTGAATGAGTGAGTGAGTGAATGAGTGAGTGAGTGAGTGAGTGAGTGAGGTTCACTGATCATCTGAGGGAGTGAAGCTGAGTGAGTGAGTGAGTGAGTGAGTGAGTGAGTGACTGAGTGAGTGAGTGAGTGAGTGAGGTGCACCGATCATCTGAGGGAGTGAGGCTGACTGAGTGAGTGAAGTTCACTGATCATCTGAGGGAGTGAGGCTGTGTGAGTGAGTGAGTGAGTGAGTGAGTGAGTGAGTGAGTGAGTGAGGATGACTGATCATCTGAGGGAGTGAGGCTGAGTGAGTGAGTGAGTGAGGTGCACTGATCATCTGAGGGAGTGAGGCTGAGTGAGTGAGTGAGTGAGGTGCATTGATCATCTGAGGGAGTGAGGCTGAGTGAGTGAGTGAGTGAGTGATTGAGGTGCACTGATCATCTGAGGGAGTGAGGCTGAGTGAGTGAGTGAGTGAGGTGCATTGATCATCTGAGGGAGTGAGGCTGAGTGAGTGAGTGAGTGAGTGAGTGAGTGAGTGAATGAGTGAGTGAGGTGCACTGACCATCTGAGGGAGTGAGGCTGACGAACTAACCGAACAAGCAATGCTGAGAAACCGACCAGCTGAGTGAGTCCGAATGACCAACCAACCGAGTGAAGGGAACTGACTGTCTGATCAAACAAGGCCAACTTACTCAGTGAATGAGCAACACCAACTGACCAAACAAGCAATGGAGACTCACCACGTGAGAAAGGACAACTGTCTTCACAAGCGAGGCTGACTGACTGATGGGACGAGGTTGATTGACTGTGTGAGCAAGACCAACTGACCATCCGAGCGATCGAGGCTGACTGACAGAACGGGTAAGACAGAGTGACCGATCGAGGCTGAGTGACCAAGTAGACAGGTCAACTGACCAACTGAGCACAGAGATAGGCCGACCGGCTGAGTGAGTGAGGGACTGAATGGTGAGTGACTCCTACTCACTGAGTGAGAATGTGAGTCTGACTGAGTGACTGAGAGAGTAATACAAACTGAATGGGGAGTGAGACTGTCTGACCATCCAGCTGAGTCAACCTTACTGGGTGGCACAGTAGCAAAATACTCAGCACTGCCCATCACAGAGCCAGGGACCCGGGTTCGAATCCTGGCTTTGGTCACAGTTTGTGTGGAGTTTCCACCTTCTTCCCGTGTCTGTGAGGGTTTCTCGCACATTCTGAGAGACGTGTTGGTTTGGCACATTGACCTGAACAGGCGCCAGCCTGCGGCAACTAAGGGAATTTCACAGTAACTTTGTTGCTGGGTTAATGTGACTTGTGACGAATAAACACACAAACTAATGTCCAAGAAAGCCAGTGAGGCTAACTAACCGACCAAGTGAATAAAGCAGACAGGCCAAAAGATAAACGGAGACTGACTGAGAGAGTGAGGCGAACTGAACAAGAAAGACTGACTGACTGAGTGAGTGAATAAGTTAGAATGACTGAGGGAGTGAGGCAGATCTCCCTCGGCAGGTATCTGAAAACAACTGAATAAAAATGCAATGTGCATCATTATCCAGCAAGGTATCAAAACAAACACCAACATGGACCCCAGGCAATAATCTCAAGCTCAGTAACGCAATTAATTGCTAAAACATGCTCATGTACACATCACTCATGCACGCTGTAGCAATAACCTGAAAGTTTATTCAACTCTGTGTGCTTAGAAAGTTTTACATATCCTGATAACCCTTATTTCATTTTTCCACTTAGAATTACATTTTTCTATTGGAACACAGATTTCTTCTCCTCTACATTGGCTATTAAACTGCTTTTAAATTCATTACAACAAAAGATAAACTAACACAGTCGAAATGATAGATAATCTCACACTACCTACATCTGTACATGGTCCAATGTGAGAATGAATTGTGAATTGATCACAGAATTTGCTGTCAAAGAGATACATCAAATAACAGAATTTATCTCTGAAGAAGAGAATCCTCTTCCACCCCCCGTCCCATCTCACCTTCAGCCTTCTGAGTTATGAAGGCAAACACCAGTGGAATTATGATCATGGATTCCAGGCTCACAAGAAAGCTATAATCATTATTATTTTTGTTATTGTGTTCATGCTCTGTACAACTTTATTTCTGTTATCATCTCTGTTTGTTTCAATGCAGAGATAAAAGCACGAGTTGTCCAAACTCATGATGTGTTTGCTGAATATGGAAAATAATCAAAGCATCTTATGTTTCCTGGTCCCTATTTTACTGCGGGAATTCCATATAGAATTAGATCAGTGCAAACTGATGGGCTGTGAAAATGGACGAGCACAAACAAGAGGTGAATTCAGAAATGAAACAAAAAATGGGTACATGTTGCGGGTTGGAGGTGTAGGGGGATGGTGGCTGGAATCACTTCTGTTCAAATTAAACCCACTCTCTGCCCCTTGTACTTGTCACACAGTTCACTGAGTGGGATACATAGATTGGACGTGCAAAGACTATTTCCTCGGGTTGGTGTCGCTGTTACAAGGGGGCATAACTGTAAGGTTCATGGTGGGAGATATAGGAGGGATGTCCGGGGTAGATTCTTCACTCAGAGAGTGGTTGGAGTGTGGAATACACTGCCTGCTGTGATAGTGGAGTCAGACACTTTAGGAACTTTCAAGCAGTTATTGGATAGGCACATGGAGCACTCCAGATGGTAGGGAGTGGGATAGCTTGATCTTGGGATTGGACATAACTCGGCATATTGGGGGCCAGATGGCCTGTGCTGTGCTGTACTGTTCTATGTTTTTATGTTAAACAGAATATGCAATCTGATCAACACTTGAATTGGTTGTCCCACCCGAAACAAAGAGCTGCATCCTTTAGGGAATTCAGCTGGGTAAATGACAGGGTATCATTAATCCCAAAGAGAAACTTGAATCAGCTGCCATAAAAGGTTTGCACTCTCTATAAAACATTGAATCATCTAAAATTGCGATAAATATATTTCAGAACAATTATAATGATGATTTGATTTGATTGATTATTGCTGCATGTACTATCGTACACTGGAAAAGTATTGTTTCTTGCGCTATAAAGACAAAAAAGTACCGTTCATAGAGAGGAAATGAGAGAGTGCAGAGTGTAGAGTTACCATCATAGCTAAAATGTGGAGAAAGATCAACTAAAAACAAGGTAAGTCTATTCAAAAGTCTGAAAGTAACAGGGAATAAACTGGCCTGGAGTCGATGCGTACATGGCCTCAGATCTTGGTATGTTTTTTTTTCCCGACGGAAGAAGGTGGAAGAGAAAATGTCCAGGGTGTTTGTGCTCCTTAATAATGTTGGCTACTTTGCTGAGGCAACGGGAAGTGTGGACAGAGCCAATGGATTGGAGACTGTGGGATGGGTTGGGTTACATTCACCACCTATTGTAGTTCCGTGTGGTCTTGGCCAAAGCAGGAACAATAGCGAGCTGTGATACAAGCAGAAAAAATGTTTTCTATGGAACATCTGTAAAAGTTTGTGAGAGCTGTAGCTGATATGCCAAATGTCCTTCTTCTCCTGAGAAAGGAGATGCGTTGGTGGGGCTTTCTTAACTATCGTGTGGACATGGGGTACCAGGACAGGTTGTTGGTGATCTGGGCACCTAAAACGTAAAGATCTCGACCCTTTCCCCTTCACCCTCCTTGATGTAGACAGGGACATCTTCTCCTCGACATTTCATCAAGTCAGTGACAATCTGTTATATATTAAAGATCACAGGTTAATAAAACCGAAAAGCCTATAGCATTTAAAACACTGAACACCTTTAGACAGTTCACATTATAAACTTTTCCTGAAGGTGTTTGATTATGCAAATTCAGATCTTATATCCTCCTGATTGCCTATTGGTGGAGTAGCCGTGTTGACCAGAACTGTCAGGAAATCTCAGTCCATAGAACATTCACAAAGCCAGAGTTTCCGAACCAATGACCAAACTTTATTTAACCAGCAGCTGCCAAGTGATCATCGAAAGGTCGAGGCAGCTCTCAAATGGAGCAGCAGGACCACCCTGAATAAATCTGATGTTTACAATTCAGGACAGATGAAAAATAATGTTCTTATTATTCCTGCCTTGTATGGGGTTAGCAACAACCATCTTTAGTATATACTTATCAACAATAATCCCTGACATGCACTTCAGCCAATTCTAGTTTGCCATCCAGTATAATGAGGTATATTTTTGTCCTTTAAATGCTTGTATGAACGCCTATCACTTTCCTATTGGCAGGACACCCGAGACACTCACTATCGGGATCAAAGTGAATACTCCTCCTGGGAAATTGCCAAACTATAGAGCCATGTGGACCCGCATCTGGGCAAGCTTCCCTCCTAGGTCTGGACAGTGAAGAAGCAAGTCATGAAGTTACAATATGAAACTTTCTGATGAGTTTTGCGAACACTAAACTTACCAGGGTTTAGGTTCTGAACTATTTATCTTTACCGTTACACCTTGTGATAATTTGCCTTTGGTTAAAGTGAAAAAAAAAGATTTGTACATTACATATAAAATATGAGAATATGTGTTTTAAATAATAACTACTTGTTTATATCTCTTATTGCATTTATATGTGTAAACGATTCTCTTGCTCGCTAATGCTCTTGTTGAAAGAATAATTTAACTCTATGCTCCTTGTTACGCCTGTGCCTCAATGTCTAATGTTTAAAAATCTTATTAAATACTCAGGAACATCGCAGCAACATTAACACACAGTGCCCTGCTGCTGCTATGTCAAATCTCACACTCTTCTCCTCTCTGACTGTCTCAGAACACGGGATTTCACTGGTCCAACATCAACATAGGCTGTCCTGTTCGAGATCTATCAGCTACATACCATAAACTGAATCCCACTTTTTACACCAACCCCTGTGATGTTCCTGTCTCTTGTTAGCGTCATTCTTTCCAGGCTCCTATTCCCACAATTGATGAATTGATTTTGCCATTACTATAAACCCACAGTTGTAAACCTCATGAGCCCATATCCCATCACAGAGGAAAACCTGGAATGTTGGATTTAAATTATTCATTGTCGCGATTTGGAAGAAATATGAGGAAATCGATGAAACCTGGGGAGGTAAAGTGGTCTGATCTTTGGGAAGTTATTAAAAAAAAAGAGAAACTGTTATTAAATTGTAAAACAAACAACAGGAAAGCAAATTCACAATAATCTGTGAACAATATTTACATTTAACAGTGAAAAACAACATGAAGGAGGACAGTTTAGACAGAAACCCCGAGTGCAAAAAGGGGATGTAAGATTGTTTTGGCAGACAAGGCAAAGGAGAGTCTGAAGAGATTCTTCAAATACGGAAAGGACAAAATAGTAACCCGTGAGAGAATAGGGCCGTGTGAGTGTCAGCAAGTTCATCAATGTGCGAATCCACAAGAGATGGGTGAGACCATAAATGAATATTTGTTATCAGTAATTATTGTTGAATTAGCATGCATTCACAGAACCTGTGAACAGATGTTGTGAGGTTTTGAGGAGTTTACATATTACAGATAAGTAGTTGTTGGAAATCTTAAATCACATCAAGACAGATAAATCTCTGGACCTGATGTACTGAATCCCATGACGTTCTGGGAGGCTAGGGAGGAAATTATGGGCCCCGTGGAAAGATATTTGAAACATTGAGAGCCACATGTGATGTACCTGAGTATTAAAGGGAGGCAAATATCTTGTCTGAGTTAAATGAAGTATTGCAGGGTAAATCCTGAGAGCGAGAGGCTGGTGAGCCTAACATCTGTACTGGGTAAGTTGTCAGAAGGTATTCTGAGCGATGGGGTGTACAGGTATTTAAAGAGGCAAGAACAAATTAGGGATAGTCAGTATGACTTTAAAAGTGGAAAGTCATATTTCAGGAATTTGTTTGGGTTTTTTGAAGGGGTAACCAAGAAGGTAGATGAGGGTAATGTTATTGATATTGTCTAAATGGAATTTAGCAGGTTCTTTAGCAAGTTACCTCATGGTAGATTGGTGTATAAAGTGAAATCTCGCGGGATCCAGGGAGAGGTAACCAAATGGATAGAGAATTGGCTCGATGAAAGAAGACAGAACGTGGTTGAAGAGGATTGTTTTTCAAGCTGGGGGCCTGTGACTAGCGGTGTGCCTCAGGGATCGGTGCTAGGTCCACTGTTATTTGGCATTTATGTTATTGATTTGGATGAGAATTTAGGAGGAACATAAGTCCATAAGAAGTAGGAGCAGGAGGAGGCCATCTAGCCCTTAGAGCCTGCCCCGCCATTCAATAAGATCATGGCTGATCTGCCGTGGCTCAGTTCCACATTCCGGCCCTCTCCTCATAACCCTTAATCCCCTCGCTTATCAAAAACCCATCAACCCGCTTCTTAAAAATATTTAGCGAGGCAGCCTCCACCACTTCAACGGGCAGAGAATTCCAGATATTCACGACCCTTTTAGTGAAGAAGTTCCTCCTCAACTCCGTTCTAAACTGCACCCACCCCCGCATCTTGAGGCTGTGCCCTCTAGTCCTACGGTCCTTTCTGAGCGGGAAAAATCTCTCCACCTCTACCCTATGCAACCGCTTCATTATCTTATACGTCTCAATGAGATCTCCCCTCATCCTTCTAAACTCCAACGAGTACAGACCCAGTCTATTCAGCCTCTTTTCATAGTCCAACCCCCTCATCTCCAGTATCAGCCTAGTGAACCTCCTCTGCACTCCCTCCAAGTCCAAAATATCCTTGCGCAAGTGCGGCAACCAAAACTGCACACAGTACTCCAGCTGCGGCCTCGCCAGTGCCCTGTACAGTTGCAGCAATACCTCCCTGCTTTTATATTTTATCCCCCTCGCTATAAGGGCCAGCATCCCATTCGCCTTCCTGACCACCTGCTGCACCTGCAGACTGGTTTTTTGTGACTCATGCATAAGGACCCCCAGGTCCCTCTGCACCGTAGCATGCTGCAGCTTTTCGCCCTTTAAGTAGTAATCCCTCCTACTATTATTCCTGCCAAAGTGGATAACCTCACACTTGCTAACATTGTATTCCATCTGCCAGGTCCTCGCCCACTCACTCAGCCTATCCAGATCCGTCTGCAGACTTTCCACACCCTCTGCACATTGTGCTTTTCCACTTATCTTTGTGTCATCAGCAAATTTCGACACCCTACACTCAGCCCCCTCCTCCAGATCATCTATATACATGGTTAAATAGCTGAGACCCCAGCACCGATCCCTACGGCACTCCACTAGTCACCAACCGCCAATCAAAATAGCACCCATTGATATCAACTCTCTGCCTCCTATTAGACAACCAATTTTCTATCCACGCTAACACTTACCCCCAACTCCAGCCCCCTTACTTTCTGTAACAACCTTTTGTGCGGCACCTTATCAAATGCCTTCTGAAAATCAAGAAAGACCACATCCACTAGTTCTCCTCCGTCCACCGCACTAGACACATCCTCATAGAATTCCAATAGAACATAGAACACTACAGCACAAACAGGCCCTTCGGCCCAGGAGTTGCGCCGATCACATCAACACCACCAATCTATAGACTTATCTATAACCCCCAATCCCATTAAACCCCATATACTCATCCAGAAGTCTTTTAAAAGACCCCAGCGAGTTTGCCTCCACCACCACTGACGGCAGCCGATTCCATTCACTCACCACCCTCTGAGTGAAAAACTTACGCCTAACATCACTTCTGCACTTGCCTCCCCGCACCTTGAATCTGTGTCCTCTCGTAGCGACCATTTCAACCCGGAGAATTAGCCTCTGAGAATCCACCCTATCTATTCCTCTCAACATTTTATAAACTTCTATCAGGTCGCCTCTCAACCTTCGTCTCTCCAGGGAAAAGAGTCCCAGCTCCCTCAACCTAACTTCATCAGGCATGCCTCCCAGTCCAGGCAACATCCTTGGAAATCTCCTCTGTACCCTTTCAATAGCTTATACGTCCTTTCTATAGTGAGGCGACCAGAACTGCGCACAGTACTCCAAATGAATTCAAATGAATTCCAAATAAATTCATAAGACACGACTTCCCCTTAACAAATCCGTCCTGCGTCTGCTCTATCAAACAATTCTCCTCAAGATGCGTCGCTATTTGGTGCCTCGCTATAATGGGTGCTATTCTGGTTGGCGCTTGGTCACTACTGGAGTGCCACAGGGGTCGGTGCTGGGGCCTCAGCTATTTACCATTTACATAGATGATCTGAAGGCGGGGGCTGAGTGTAGAGTGGAAAATTTGCTGATGACACGAACATAAGAACATAAGAAATAGGAGCAGGAGTAGGCCATCTGGCCCTTCGAGCTTGCCCCGCCATTCAATAAGATCATGGCTGATCTGTCGTGGCTCAGTTCCACCTTCCCGCCCTCTCCCCATAACCCTTAATCTTATCAAAAACCCATCAACCCGCTTCTTGAAAATATTTAGCGAGGCAGCCTCCACCACTTCAACGGGCAGAGAATTCCAGAGATTCACCACCTTTTGAGTGAAGAAGTTCCTCCTCAACTCCGTTCTAAAGTCTGCAGAGGAATCTGGATAGGCTGAGCGAGTGGGCGAGGACCTGGCAGATGGAATACAATGATAGCAAGTGTGAAGTTATTCACTTTGGCAGGAATAATAGTAGGAGGGATTACTATTTAAAAGGTGAAAAGCTGCAGCTTGCTACGGGGCAGAGAGTCCTGGGGGTCCTTGTGCATGAGTCGCAAAAACCCAGTCTGCAGGTGCAGCAGGTGATCAGGAAGGCGAATGGGATGCTGGCCTTTATTGTGTGGGGGATAGAATATAAAAGCAGGGAGGTCTTGCTGCAACTGTACAGGGCACTGGTGAGGCCACAGCTGGAGTACTGTGTGCAGATTTGGTCGCTGCACTTGCGCAAGGACATTTTGGCCTTGGAGGGAGTGCAGAGAAGGTTCACCAGGCTGATACCTGAGATGAGGGGGTTGGACTATGAAGAGAGACTAAATAGACTGGGCTTCTACTCGTTAGAGTTTAGAAGGATGAGGGGGGATCTTATAGAGACGTATAAGGTAATGAAAGGAATGGATAGGGTAGAGGTAGAGAGATTCTTCCTGCTTAGAAAGGACAGCAGGACTAGAGGGCACAGCTTCAACATAAGGGGGGAGCAGTTTAGATCAGTGTTGAGGAGGAATTCTTCACTCAAAGGGTGGTGAATCTCTGGAATTCTCTGTCCGTTGAAGTGGTGGAGGCTGCCTCGCTAAATATTTTTAAGATGCGGGTTGATGGGTTTTTGATGAGAGAGGGGATTAAGGGTTATGGGGAGAGGGCGGGAATGTTGAAATGAGCTGCGACAGATCAGCCATGATCTCTTGTTTAAACACTCTGCAATGCTGGGACTGGGGGTGAAGAGGAGTGAACAACAGGGAGCAGATTGCAGCCTCTCTCCCCCCATTGAAACTGGGATTGTTGCTGCACCTCCCCACCACATCCACTGGGGGCAGTCTGGGCAATGGGGCAGCAGGCAGCACCTCACCGCGCCTGCGCCACAATCACAGCGGCGGCCATCTTGCGTTGCCAGGGGAGACGGGCTGGCCGGCGGCCATCTTGCGTTGCCAGGGGAGACACGGCGTCAATGCCCCTCCCGCACAGGCGCACAGACAGCTTGATTTGAATCTTTTAACATTTTGAACCTTGATGATTATTATTCACTTCCTCAACCGTCAGACTTTCGGTTCCTTCTCCGTTCTCGGCAGCACCGTTTCCTTTTAAATATTAATTCACGGTTTAAAAATCAACCCCGCGCGGTGTGCTGTGGGTGATCGTATGGCGCATGCGCGGTTCCGCCACTTTATAAAATATGTTTAATATTTAATTTAATTTTAATTCCATTCCCGTGGGATTTCCGCCTGGGAATTTCTCTCACTTTCTCAGCAGTCTGTTTCTCTTTCTCTCTCTTTATGTTTTCATAAAATAAACGGTGGTTTGGAGGGGGCGGGGCTGGTGAAACGTCACGGCAACATGGCGGCTGGCCCCGTCCCCTCTCCACAGGCCCCGATGTTCCTCCAACGGACAGCGGCCCCTCGAGCGCCGCCAAGAGGTGACATTGGCAGGAGCAGCAGCAGCAGCAGCGGCCGGGAGGGTTACAGCAGCACCTGGTGGCCCGGAAGGGAAACAGCAGCAGCAGAGTCTCTGCCCCAAAGAATCCCCAAGTTCAGCTGCTCAGAGACACTGGGAAGGAGGAAGACTGTATGTCTGCTCCTGGAATTTCAACTGAAATGTCCCAAGATCAGAATTTATAGATTCCTGTTCCATAAAAATATCTAAAAGGTGGTGGGTCAAAGATGGAGGGGTTGGAGCTGACCCACAAATCAACCCTGATCCAATAGAATGGTGAAGAAGACTTGAAAGTTCTCCTTATGTGTCCCCATGTTGTGTCCACAGTCCCTCCCAGTGACAATCAGCTCAGAAATTGTCCTGTTTGTGGTTCCCCTGTTGGGTGCTGGGGCAGGTAGGTGGCACAGTGGTTGGCACTGCTACTTCACAGCGCCAAGGACCCCATTCCCACTTTGAGGAGCTGTCTGTGGCAGGGTCTGCACATTCTCCCCAATTCTGCGTGGGTTTTCACCGGTTTCCTCCCACATTTCCAAGTACTCTGCAATCTCATCTTTAATAATGGACTGTAAAATCTTGCCACCGAGCGGAATCAGGTTAACAGGCCTACAATTTCCCATCTGTTCCCTCCCTCCCTTCTTAACCAGCAATGTTACATTAGATACTTTCCAGTCCCATGATACCATCCCTGCC
Source organism: Prionace glauca (assembly GCA_037974335.1). NCBI lineage: Eukaryota > Metazoa > Chordata > Chondrichthyes > Carcharhiniformes > Carcharhinidae > Prionace > Prionace glauca. The sequence continues at coordinate 19,140,559 of CM075759.1, read as the reverse complement.
TCCAGTGATTCCTAAAAGATCACCATCAATGTCTCCACAATTTCCTCAGGTAACTATTTTAAAATCCTGGGGTGTAGTCTGTCCCGTCCAGGTGATTTATCCACCTTTAGACCTTTCAGTTACCCTAGACACTTCTCCTCAGTAATGGTCACTGCATTCACCTGTGCCCCACTGAATCTCCTGGAGCTCTGGCATCCCACTGCTGTCTTCTACCATTAATACTGATGCAAATTAACTATTCAGTTCATCAGTCATTTCTTTGTTTCCCGATATTCCTTCTCCAGCCTAAATTTCCAGTAGTCCGGTAGCTTTTTTTGCCTCTCTTACCCTTTATATATTGAAAAAAATACTCTCCCTAACTTCTGTTATATTACTAGCGAGCTTACATACACATTTCACCTTCACCCTCATTGCTTTTTTAGATTTCCCAATCCTCTGTCTTCCCACAAATCCTTGCCACTTTGTTTGCTTTTCCTTTTGCTTTTATGCTGCCCCTGACTTCCCTCATCAGCCATGGATGCTTCATCCACCCCTTCGCATGTTTCTTCCTCCATGGGATGAATTTCTGTTGTTCCTCATGAATAATTCCCAACAACTGGGCAGCACGGTAGCACAGTGGTTAGCACTGCTGCTTCACAGCTCCAGGGTCCTGGGTTCAATTCCAAGCTCGGGTCACTGTCCATGTGGAATTTGCACATTCTCCTCGTGTCTGCGTGGGTTTCCTCCGGTTGCTCCAGTTTCCTCTCACAGTCCAAAGATAAGAAGATAAGAAATAGGAGCAGGAGTAGGCCATCTAGCCCTTCGAGCCTGCTCCGCCATTCAATAAGATCATGGCTGATCTGTCGTGGCTCAGTTCCACTTTCCCGCCCTCTCCTCATAACCCTTAATCCCCTCTCTTATCAAAAACCCATCAACCCGCTTCTTAAAAATATTTAGCGAGGCAGCCTCCACCACTTCAACGGGCAGAGAATTCCAGAGATTCACCACCCTTTGAGTGAAGAAGTTCCTCCTCAACTCCGTTCTAAACTGCCCCCCTTTATCTTGAGGCTGTGCCCGCTAGTCCTACTGACTTTTTTGAGCGGGAAGAGTCTCTCCACCTCTATCTTATCCATCCCGTTCATCATCTTATATGTCTCAATGAGATTGCCCCTCATTCTTCTAAACTCTAACGAGTACAAGCCTAGTTTATTCAGCCTCTCCTCATAGCTCAACCCCCTCAACTCCGTGTGTGGGTTAGTTTGATTGGCCATGCTAAGACATTGCCCCTTACTGTCCAGGGATGTGTAAATTAGTGGGATTAGTGGGTATAATATGTAGGGATATGGGGGTAGGGCCTGGGTGGGATTGTGTTCAGTACAGACTCGATGGGCCGAAGGGCCTCTTTCTGCACTGTAGGGTTCTATGATTGATGAACTCCTGCAGTTGCAGTTCCACTGCCTTCCCTACTTGGCTCCCTTTCCAATCAACTCGGGCCAGTTCCTCCCTCATGTCTTTGCAGTCACCTTTATTTAACTCTAATGTCGGTGCATCTGATTCCAGCTCCTTCGTCTCAAACTGCAGAGTAAATTCTATCATATTGTGGTCACTGCTCACTCAGGGTTCCTTCACCTTCAGTTCCCTAATCAAGTCTGCCTCATTGCACATCACCAAGCCCAGAATTGCCTGTTCCCTATTAGGTTCTGTCACAAGCTGCTCTAAAAACACCTTAGACATTCCACAAATTCCTTCTCTTGGGATCCACGACCTACCTGATTTTGCCTGTCCACCTGCATATTGAAGTCCCCCATGATTATTGTAACATTGCCTTTTCTATCTCCTGATTTATTTTCTGCCCCTCATTCTCTCACAATCCTCATCACTACCCTCAGACTGTACTTTGCCCTTTACCTCCACCAACAGTAGCCAACGTTTACATTTGAAGGCCAGTTTCCGATGAGAAACAAGTCTCTCTGTTTTTCCTTCTCCCTTTCCCTTGCCCCTTTATTTCTTTTGCCTGTAATTCAGCAAGTTTTAATTATTTTGTTTGCAATTCCCGGAAAGAGGACAGAATTTCCGTGGAATGAAAGGAGAACTTTGGATCATGGAAATAGATGGAAAAGTGTGAATGAATCAAGTTCCACTGCACTTTATTCCCACAGACTAATCGAATCGCAAGATCACAAAGGATTTTGAAGCATATCTAACATGTAGAAACAGATTCGGGTTAAAAAGTGGTAAAGACTGGAACTAATGTAATTCACCATGAGTTCTCAATCCTGTACCCCTTCTATTCCTTACGGTCAGGAGAAGAAGCAAATTCACAAATGTTCTTTCAAATACATTGTGGAAGATCACAAATGCCTTTCTCTATCTCTCTGTAAGTTACCCTTTCTCTCTTACTGTCTCTCTGCCTCTCCCTCAGTCTCCCTCTCTCTATCCTCTTCCTTGGTCTCCCCACTCCCTCTCAGTCTCACTCTCCTTGCCCCGTGCCATCTCCATCTCTCTGTCCCTCACTGTCTCTGCTCCCCTTTCCTTATTCCTCTTTCTCCCTCCACCTCACAATGTTTTCCCTCTTGCTGTGTCCATTGTATTTGTTCAGTTTCACTCTTTCCCATTCGCTGATGCTCTGTGTGTCTGTATCTCTGTTTTGCTCTGCTTTTGACTATTTGTTCCTCATTGTTCCTGTGGAGCAGCACGGAGAGGCAGCGATTTGGGCATGCGTGGTGGTCGAGATTAAGGTAATTTATTAAAAAATTTTAAAACTTTTTCTTTCTAGTTAAAGTTGTGAGCAGCGGTGTTTTCTTTTCTTTTTTTAAGTTAGCTAGAAACCGGAAGTCTTCATTAGGAGGCTTACTGGTAGTTGTAGGTTTTTTTGTCTCTCTGACCCGATAAATTGGTACAGAGAGGATACCCGATCCTCTGCACAGGTAGAGTATCCCACCCTCCCCCCTCCTCTAACCTAATAATAAGTGTGTGGGAAGTTTTTTTTCTCCCCTCCTGGAAATTGTATCAGAGATGGTGGTTCAGGCAGTAAGCTGCACCTCCTGCGGTATGTACAAGGTGAGGGACACCAGTAGTGTTCCTGCTGATTTTACCTGCAGGAAGTGTGTACGATTGCAGCTCTTAGAGGATCGTGTTAAGGAGCTGGAGCTGGAATTGGAGGAACTCCGGATATCACGGGAGGTTGAGGTGGACATCGATAGGAGTTACAAAGAGATAGTCACTCCTAAAAATGAGTCTTGGGTAACTGCTAGGAAGAGGGGAAAGATACAATTGGGGAGACAATTCCCTAGGGCTGTTCCCCTCCAAAATAAGTTTTCTGTCCTGGAGGCTACAGTTGAGGAAGAATCAACTGGAGATAGCCAAAGGGAGCAGGTCTCTGGAGGTGAGCCTGCTGTGAAGGCTCAGGTGGGTAGGGGAAGTAAAAGATTGGGCCTGGTGATTGGGGACTCCATAGTTAGGGGGACAGATAGGAGAGTCGGTAGTAATGGTAGGGACTCAGGGCTGGTGTGTTGCCTCCCAGGGGCTGGGGTCCGGGATGTTTCAGAGCGGGTGTTTAAGACCCTCAAGGGAGAGGGGAGTCAGCCCCAAGTCATAGTTCATGTGGGGAAACATGACATAGGGAGGATAAGGGAAGGGGATATTAAACAGAAATTTATGGAGTTGGGGTGGAAACTTAGGGCCAAATCAAACAGATTGGTTATCTCGGGACTCTTGCCTGTGCCACGGGATAGTTTAGAGAGGAATAGAGAGAGGGAAAGTTTGAACTCGTGGCTGAGGGGATGGTGCAGGAGGGAGGGGTTCAGGTCTTGAACAATTGGGGCTCATTCTGGGGAAGGTGGGACCTCTACAAGTGTGATGGTCTACACCTGAATCAGAGGGGAACCTCTGGGGGGGGGGAGATTTGCAAAGGCTATGCAGGGGGGTTTAAACTGATTCAGAGAGGGGGGTGGGATCCTCAGTAGCAGGGATGAAAGTGAGGGGGTCATAGATGGGGACTGCAATGCACGGCATCGTGGGGGTGGGGCGGAGCAGGGTTTGAAATGTCTATACTTTAGGTAAAGTCTATACTTTAGTTAAAAGGGTGAGAAGGGAAAGGGTAGGACCTATAAAAGGTGAAGGGGGAAAGGTCTGTGTGGAACCAGAAGAAATGGCGGAGGTGCTTAATGAGTACTTTGCCTCAGTATTCACAGTGGAAGCTGATTTGGGAGATCTTGCTATGGACTTGCAGCAGATGGAAAAGATTGAGTACGTGGACATTAAGGAGGAGGATGTGTTAGAACTTTTGAATTCTATCAAAATAGATAAGTCGCCGGGACCAGATGGGATGTACCCCAGGATACTGTGGGAGGCCAGGGAAGTGATTGCAGAGCCCCTGGCGATGATCTCTGCGTCGTCAATAGAGACGGGAGAGGTTCCGGAAGATTGGAGGATTGCGGATGTAGTCCCTATTTTCAAGAAAGGGAACAGAGATAGCCCGGGAAATTACCGCCGGTGAGTCTGACCTCAGTGGTTGGTAAGCTGATGGAGAGGCTTCTGAGGGACAAGATCTACGAGCATTTGGAGAGGTTTAACATGATCAGGAATAGTCAGCATGGATTTGTCAAGGGCAGGTCGTGCCTTACGAGCCTAGTTGAGTTCTTCGATAATGTGACTGAACACATTGACGAAGGAAGTGCCGTGGAAGTAGTGTACATGGACTTCAGCAAGGCGTTTGATAAGGTCCCCCATGCAAGACTTCTTGCGAAGGTGAGAGGGCATGGGATCCAAGGGCCTTTGGCCTTGTGGATCCAGAACTGGCTTGCCTGCAGAAGGCAGAGAGTGGTTGTGGATGGGTCTTTTTCAGAATGGAGGTCAGTCACCAGTGGGGTGCCCCAGGGATCTGTTCTGGGACCCTTGCTGTTTGTCATTTTCATAAATGACCTGGATGAGGAAGTGGAGGGATGGGTTAGCAAGTTCGCTGATGACACGAAGGTCAGTGGTGTTGTGGATGGTCTGGAAGGATGTCAAAAGTTGCAGCAGGACATAGATAGGATGCAGGAATGGGCAGAGAAGTGGCAGATGGACTTCAACGCGGATAAATGTGTAGTCGTCCATTTCGGCAGAACCAACGGGATGAACGAGTACACTATTAAGGGCAGGAGTCTTAGTAGCGTTGAAGAGCAGAAGGATCTCGGGGTCCGGGTCCACAGGACTCTTAAATCGGCCTCACAGGTGGAGGTGGTGGTCAAGAAGGCGTATGGTGTACTGGCCTTCATTAATCGAGGGATTGAGTTTAGGAGTCGGGAGGTAATGCTGCAACTTTCCAGGACCCTCGTCAGGCCTCATTTGGAGTACTGTGCGCAGTTCTGGTCGCCTCACTATAGGAAAGACGTAGAAGCTATTGAAAGGGTGCAGAGGAGATTTACAAGGATGTTGCCTGGACTGGGAGGCATGCCTTATGAAGATAGGTTGAGGGAGCTGGGACTCTTTTCCCTGGAGAGGCGAAGGTTGAGAGGCGACCTGATAGAAGTTTATAAAATGTTGAGAGGAATAGATAGGGTGGACTCTCAGAGGCTATTTCCCCGGGTTGAAATGGTCGCTACGAGAGGACACAGATTTAAGGTGCGGGGAGGGAAGTACAGAGGTGATGTTAGGGGTAAGTTTTTCACTCAGAGGGTGGTGAGTGAATGGAATCGGCCGCCGTCAGTGGTGGTGGAGGCGAACTCGCTGGGGTCTTTTAAAAGACTTCTGGAAGAGTATATGGGGTTTAATGGGATTGGGGGTTATAGATAGGTCTATAGATTGGTGGGGTTGATGTGATTGGCGCAACTCGAGGGCCGAAGGGCCTGTTTGTGCTGTAATGTTCTCTGTTCTATGTTCTATGTTTAATGCGAGGCGTATTCGCAATAAGGTGGATGAACTTGCAGCATGGATCAGTACCTGGAACTTTGATGTTGTGGCCATTTCAGAGACATGGATAGAGCAGGGACAGGAATGGTTGTTGCAGGTTCCGGGATTCAAATGCTTCAGTCGAGAAGGAGGTAGAAGTGGGGGAGGAGTAGCATTATTAGTCAAGGATTGTATCACAGTGACAGAGAGGAAGTTTCATGAGGACTTGTCTGTTGAGGTAGTATGGGCTGAGATTAGAAATAGGAGAGGAGAGGTCACCCTGTTGGGAGTCTTTTATAGACCTCCAAAAAGTTCTAGAGAGGTTGAGGAAAGGAGTGCGGAGACGATCCTGGACGGGAGTGAAAGTAATAGGGTAATTGTTATGGGGGACTTTAACTTTACTAATATTGATTGGAATTGTTATAGCTCTAGCCCGTTAGAAGGGTCAGTTTTTGTACAAAGCGTGCAGGAAGGTTTTTTGACTCAGTATGTTGATAGGCCAACTAGAGGTGAGGCTATATTGGATTTGGTGCTGGGAAATGAGCCTGACCAGGTGCTAGACTTGGAAGTTGGTGTGAATTTTGGAGATAGTGACCACAATTCGGTTACGTTCACTTTAGTGATGGAAAGGGATAGCCATGAACCTCGGGTCAGTAGTTGTAATGTGACTGAACACATTGATGAAGGAAGTGCCGTGGACGTGGTGTAGCAAGGCGTTTGATAAGGTCCCCCATGCAAGACTTCTTGAGAAGGTGAGAGGACATGGGATCCAAAGGCCTTTGGCCTTGTGGATCCAGAACTGGCTTGCCTGCAGAAGGCAGAGAGTGGTTGTAGATGGGGCTTTTTCTGAATGGAGGTCAGTCACCAGCGGAGTGCGTCAAGGATCTGTTCTGGGACCCTTGTTGTTTGTCATTTTCATAAATGACCTGGATGAGGAAGTGGAGGGATGGGTAAGTAAGTTCGCTGATGACACTAAGGTCGGTGGTGTTGTGGATGGTCTGGAAGGATGGCAAAAGTTGCAGCAGTACATAGGATGCAGGACTGGGCGGAGAAGTGGCAGATGGACTTCAACGCAGATAAATGCGTAGTCGTCCATTTTGGCAGAACCAACGGGATGAACGAGTACACTATCAAGGGCAGAAGTCTGAGTAGTGTTGAAGAGCAGAAGGATCTAGGGGTCCGGGTCCACAGGACTCTTAAATCGGCCTCGCAGGTGGAGGAGGTGGTCAAGAAGGCGTGTGGTGTACTGGCCTTCATTAATCGAGGGATTGAGTTTAGGAGTCGGGAGGTAATGTTACAACTTTATAAAACCCTTGTCAGGCCTCATTTAGAGTATTGCGCGCAGTTCTGGTCGCCTCACTATAGGAAAGGTGTAGAAGCTATTGAGAGGGTACAGAGGAGATTTACAAGGATGTTGCCTGGACTGGGAGGCATGCCTTATGAAGATAGGTTGAGGAAGCTGGGACTCTTTTCCCTGGAGAGACGAAGGTTGAGAGGCGACCTGATAGAAGTTTATAAAATGTTGAGAGGAATAGATAGGGTGGACTCTCAGAGGCTATTTCCTCGGGTTGAAATGGTTGCTACGAGAGGACACAGATTTAAGGTGCGGGAGGGAAGTTCAGAAGTGATGTTAGGGGTAAGTTTTTCACTCAGAGGGTGGTGAGTGAATGGAATCGGCCGCCGTCAGTGGTGGTGGAGGCGAACTCGCTGGGGTCTTTTAAAAAACTTCTGGATGAGTATATGGGGTTTAATGAGATTGAGGGTTATAGATAGGTCTGTAGGTTGGTAGGTGTTGATGTGATCGGCGCAACTCGTTGGCCGAAGGGCCTGTTTGTGCTGTAGTGTTCTATGTTCTATGTTATAGCTGGGGTAAGGGTAATTATGAGGCTATTAGGAGAGAATTAGGGAACATAAGTTGGACTAGGAAACTACAGGGGCTGGGAACATCCGAAATGTGGAGTTTATTCAAGGAGCAGCTACTGCGAGTCCTTGATAAGTATGTCCCTGTCAGGCAAGGAGGAAATGGTCGAAAAAGGGAACCGTGGTGCACTAGGAAAGTTGATTCGCTGATTAAAAGGAAAAAGGAGGCTTATGTCAGGATGAGACTTGAGGGCTCAGGTAGTGCACTAGAAAGCTTCAGATTGGCTAGGAGGGAGTTAAAGAGTGAGTTAAGAAGAGCTAAAAGAGGACACGAGAAAACTTTGGCTGATAGGATTAAGGAGAATCCTAAGGCTTTCTTCAGATATGTTAAGAATTGAAGATTGGTTAGGGCAAGATTATGGCCAGTTAGAGACAGCAGAGGGAAGTTATTGTGTGGAACCGGAAGAGAATGGTGAGGCACTGAACAAATAGTTCTCTTCGGTATTCACGCAGCGAGACGTAAATGTAGTTGTGGAGAATACTGGGTTACAGGGTTGTAAACTGGATAGTATTGCAGTAGATAAGGAGGATGTGCTAGATATTCTTGAGGGTTTGAAAATAGATAAGTCCCCTGGGCCGGACGGGATTTACACTAGGATTCTCTGGGAGGCAAGAGAGGCGATTGCAGAGCCTCTGGCTCTGATCTTCAGGTCGTCGTTGGTCTCAGGTATAGTACCGGAAGATTGGAGGATAGCGAATGTTGTCCCATTGTTTAAGAAGGGGAGAAGGGACTTCCCTGGGAATTATAGACCGGGGAGTCTTACTTCTGTTGTGGGTAAGGTTTTAGAAAAAATTATTAGGGATAGGATTTATAGTTATTTAGAGAGTAATGAATTGATTGGAGATAGTCAGCATGGTTTTGTGAAGGGTACGTCATCCCTTTACTAACCTTATTGAGTTTTTTGAAAAAGTGACCAAAGAGGTGGATGGGGGTAAGGCAGTTGACGTGTATATATGGACTTTAGTAAGGCGTTTGATAAGGTTCACCATGGAAGGCTTCTGCAGAAAATGCAGATGTATGGGATCGAGGGTGATTTAGTTAATTGGATCAGGCATTGGCTAGCAGATGGGAGACAGAGGGTGGTGGTTGATGGTGAGTATTCGTCATGGAGTTCGGTTACAAGTGTTGTGCCTCAGGGATCTGTTTTGGGGCCACTGCTGTTTGTAATTTTTATTAATGATCTGGATGAGGGTATAGAAGGAGGGATTAATAAATTTGCTGATGACACCAAAGTCAGAGGTGTGGTAGATAGTGAAGAGGGGTGTCATAGTTTACAGAGAGACTTGGACAAGTTGCAGAGCTGGGCCGAGAGGTGGCGGATGGAGTTTAATGCGGAGAAGTGTGAGGTAATACACTTTGGTAGGAATAACAGATGTGTAGAGTATAGGGCTAACGGTAGGACTCTGAATAGTGTGGATGAACAGAGGGATCTAGGTGTATTTGTACATAGATCCCTGAAAGTTGGGAATCAAGTAAATAGGGTTGTGAAGAAGGCGTACGGTGTCTTGGCGTTTATTGGTAGGGGGATTGAATTTTGGAGTCGCAGCGTAATGTTGCAACTGTACAAAACTCTGGTGCGGCCGCACTTGGAGTATTGTGTACAGTTCTGGTCCCCACATTATAGGAAGGATGTGGAGGCTTTGGAGAGGGTGCAGAGTAGGTTTACCAGGACGTTGCCTGGTATGGAGGGGAGGTCCTATGAGGAGAGACTGAGGGATTTGGGGTTGTTTTCTCTAGAAAGAAGGCGGATAAGAGGGGATCTTATTGAAACATATAAGATGATTAGAGGTTTAGATAGGGTGGATAGTGATAGCCTTTTTCCTCGGATGGAGATAGCTAGCATGAGGGGGCATGGCTTTAAATTAAGGGGGGTAGTTATAGGACGGATGACAGGGGTAGGTTCTTTACCCAGAGGGTAGTGAGGGATTGGAATGCCCTGCCTGCTGCAGTTGTAAATGCGCCTAGTTTGGGGGCGTTTAAGAGATCCGTGGATAGGTCTATGGATGGAAAGGGATTGGTTTAGGTTAGAGGGTCATTGTTTTTTAACTGGTCGGTGAAACATCGTGGGCCGAAGGGCCTGTTCTGCGCTGTAATGTTCTATGTTCTATGTTCTAAAACTGGCTTGCCTGCAGAAGGCAGAGAGTGGTTGTGGATGGGTCTTTTTCTGCATGGAGGTCGGTCACCAGTGGAGTGCCCCAGGGAACTGTTCTAGGACCCTTGCTGTTTGTCATTTTCATAAATGATCTAGATGAGGAAGTCGAGGGATGGGTTAGTAAGTTCGCCGATGACACGAAGGTCAGTGGTGTTGTGGATGGTCTGAAGGGATGTCAGAAGTTGCAGCAGGACATAGATAGGATGCAAGACTGGGCGGAGAAGTGGCAGACGGACTTCAACACGGATGAATGTCTAGTGGTCCCTTTTGGCAGGTCAAATGGGATGAAAGAGTATAATATCAAGGGCAGGAGTCTTAGCTGTGTAGAGGATCAGGAGGATCTTGGGGTCTGGGTCTATAGGACACTTAAATCGGCTTCGCAGGTGGAGGATGTGGTCAAGAAGGAGTATGGTGTACTGGCCTTCATTAATCGAGGGATTGAGTTTAGGAGTCGGGGGATAATGCTGCAACTTTATAAGACCCTTGTCATACCCCACTTGGAGTACTGTGCACAGATCTGGTTGCCTGACTACAGGAAGGATGTGGAAGCCATTGAAAGGATGCAGAGGAGATTTACAAGGATGTTGCTTGGAAAGGGTGGCACGACTGGATAGGTTGAGGGAGCTTGATCTTTTCTCCCTGGAGAGACAAAAGATGAGATATGACCTGATAGAGGTTTATAAAATGTTGAGAGGAATAGATAGGGTGGATTCTCAGAGGCTTTTTCCCAGGAGTGAAATGGTCGCTACGAGAGGACACAGATTTAAGGTGCGGGGAGGGAAGTACAGAGGTGATGTTAGGGGTAAGTTTTTCACTCAGAGGGTGGTGAGTGAATGGAATCGGCTGCCGTCAGTGGTGGTGGAGGCGAACTCGCTGGGGTCTTTTAAGAGACTTCTGGATGAGTATATGGGATTTAATGGGATTGGGCGTTATAGATAAACCTAGTAGGTAGGGATATGATCGGTGCAACTTGTGGGCCGAAGGGCCTGTTTGTGCTGTAGCTTTTCTATGTTCTCTATGCTCTAGACTACCCGGCCCATTGTGCTAGAGACTCAGTGCAGTGGGATGGGAGAATCACCAACCCCCCACCCCTCGGTTTGTGGATTGTCTCAAAGGGATTGCTTGTATTATTGCCTCAAACAGAGCTCAGCTCCCGGTCATTCCCCTCTCCTGCTGAGACATTACCTTGAAATCCAGAGTCTGAATCATAAACTTCATTTACTGCCAGAAATTCACATCATTCCAAAATAACTCATTAACTAGGCTGCCATTTCCCCTGGTTTATACAATCCCCCATCTCCCTGCTCTTACCCAGCTACGTATGTGGAATAACACAATCCCAAAGCTGCAGAAGATGCTATTTGGCCCATGAAGTCTGGACTGACTCGCTGATAGTGTACCTTATTCAAGTCCTCTCCCCTGCCCTATTCCCATCGCCCCACTCATTAACCATGGTTTCTCAACCTAATCTACATAAAGAGAGAATGTAGCATGGTTAATGCATCTATCCAGCACGTTTTTTGGACTGTGGGAGGAAACCAGGTGGAAACCCATGCAGACAATGGATGAACGTGTAGACTCAACACAGACAGTGACCCAGGAACAGAATCGAAACAGGATCGCTGGAGCTGTGAGGCAGCAGTGCTAACCAATGTGCCACCGTACAACGCAGGGCTCCTCTTGAGCCCCAAGTCAGCCAATGGCCTTCTACCTCTTCAGCTCAGAGTGATTCGTTTGAGCCCACAAGCCTGACATTTTCTGGTGTTAGCAATTCTTCAGCATGGATTATTTTATGATATGAAGCAGCCAGTAAGTTTTTTCCATCTTCAACCAAAACTCTTGGTGCATCAGACGATATTTTTATACCACAGCTTAATGTCAACTGGGATGGATGGATGGACTGGTGGACGGATCGATGGATGGACGGATGGATGGATGGATAGATCGATTGGTGGATCAATCGATCGGTGGGTGGGTGGATGGATGGATGGATGGATGGATGGATCAATCGATGGGTGGATGGATGGATGGATGGATCGATCGAACGATGGGTGGATGGATGGATGGATCGATGGATGGGTGGATGAATGGATCAATCGGTGGATGGATGGATCGATCGATGGGTGGATGGTTGGATGGATGGATCGATCGATGGGTAGATGGATGGATGGGTGGACAGATTGGATGGATTGGATGAATGGGTTGACAGATATTCAGAAAGATGGATGTTATTCCACATGAGTTCTACCCTCTGGATGAAATTCCTTCTCTGATCTGTTGTAAATTCATGAATCACAGAAAGTCTGTGTGCAGCTGCATCCTCTAATGAAAATGGAAAAGACATTATTATAAATACTGAGAAGAGTTGTTGCAATTGTATAGGGTTTAGTGAGAACACATCTGAAATGTGGTGTCCAGTTCTTATTTGAGGAAGAATGTGATGACATTGGAGGCAGCTCAGAAAAGGTTCACTAGGTTGATTCTGAAGATCAAAGATTTGATGTATGAGGTGCGATTGAACCGTTTGTATTTGTACTCGCTGGAGGTTAGAATGAAGAGAGCGGATCTGATCAAGGTATATAAATTTATAAAAGTAAATGTAGACCAAATGTTTCCTCTTGTTGGGCAATCTCGAACTAGACGTCACGGGTTTAGGCTGAGAGGCAGTAGATTTAAAACTGAGATAGGGAGGAACCATTTCTCGCAGAGGGGGATGATTTTTTGCAACTCGCTGTCCCATAGCACGGTGGAGTCTGAATCATTGAATGGTTTCAAGGAGATAGATATATTTCCAATTTTAAAAAAAGGATAAGGGGATCTTGGGAACAGATGGAAAAGTTGTATTTGAGAGCATGGAGAGATCAGCCATGATCTGATTGAATGGCGGAACAGACTCAAGGGGCTAAATTTGCTGACTTTTACTCCTAATTCCTCGGTTTGCTGGAATTTTATACTCTATCACAACAAGGTCATGTGTCTTTGCTCTGAAATTTCTTCTTTTACTGCCTGAGCTGTTCCTCTGACCATCTTTGATTTTGCCGCATTTCTCTTCAGAACTAGATTATAGTCTCATTCCCAAATTTAGAATAACGGAGTACAGAAAAGGCCCTTCAGCCCATCGAGTCCGCACTGGCACATTAGAAACACCTGAACTCCCACCTATTCCCACTTTCCAGCACTTGGCCCATTACCCTGAATGTTATGATGTGCCAAATGCTCATCCAGGTACGTTTTAAGGGATGTGAGGCAACCCGCCCCCACCACCCTCCCAGGCAGCGCATTCCAGATCACCACCATCCTCTAAGTAAAAAAGAATTTGCTCACTTCCCCCCTAAACCTCCTGCCCTCACCTTGATCCGATATCCCTCATGACTGACACTCCAGCTAAGAGGAGCAGCTGCTCCTTATCCACTCTACCCATATCTCTCATAATCTTGTACACCTCAATCAGGTCTCCCCTCAGCTCAGTGGGGGTCAATGGGTGCTATTGGGATTGGCGGATGGTGACTAGTGGGGTGCCCCAGGGGTCGGTGCTGGGGCCTCAGCTATTTACCATTTATATAGATGATCTGGAGGAGGGAACCGAGTGTATGGTGTCGAAATTTGCTGATGACACCAAGATTGGTGGAACAGCAAATTGTGCGGAGGGTGTGGAGAGTCTGCAGAAGGATCTAGAAAGGCTGGGAGAATGGGGCCAGGAAATGGCAAATGGAATTTAATGTTGGCAAGTGCGAGGTGGCCCACTTTGACAGGAATAATGGTAGGAAGGACAATTACTTACGTGGCGAAAAACTGCAGCAGGCGACGGTGCAGAGGGACCTCGGGGTCTTTGTTCATGAGTCGCAAAAACCCAGCTTGTAGGTGCAGCAGGTGGTCAGGAAGGCGAATGGGATGCTGGCCTTCATAGCGAGAGGCATTGAATAGAAATGTAGGGAGGTCTTGCTGCAGCTGTATAGGGCATTGGTGAGGCCGCAGCTAGAGTACTGTGTGCAGTTTTGGGCGCTGTACTTACGCAAGGATATTTTGGCCTTGGAGGGAGTGCAGAGGAGGTTTACTAGGCTGATACCGGAGTTGAGGGGGTTGAGCTATGAGGAGAGGCTGAATAAACTAGGCTTGTACTCGTTGGAGTTTAGAAGAATGAGGGGAGATCTCATTGAGACATATAAGGTGATGAATGGGATGGATAGGATAGGGGTGGAGAGACTCTTCCCGCTCAGAAAGGACAGTAGGACTAGGGGGCACAGCCTCAAGATAAAGGGGGGGGTGCGGTTTAGAACGGTGTTGAAGAGGAACTTCTTCACTCAAAGGGTGGTGAATCTCTGGAATTCTCTGCCTGTTGAAGTGATGGAGGCTGCCTCGCTAAATATTTTTAAGACGCGGGTTGATGGGTTTTTGATAAGAGAGGGGATTAACGGTTATGGGGAGAGGGCGGGAATGTGGAACTGAGCCATGCTCTTATTGAATGGCAGGACAGGCTCGAACGGCTGGATGGCCTACTCCTGCTCCTATTTCTTATGTTCTTTCTCTGCTCCAATGAAAACAATCCAAGCCTATCCAACCTCTCTTCAGAACTTCAATGTTCCACCGCAGGCAGCATCCTGGTAAATCTCCTCTGCATCTGCTTTTGTTTGATTTCCTATAATGTGGTGACCAGAACAGCACACAGTACTCCAACTGTGACCTCACCAAAGTTCTATACAACTCCATTATGATTTCCCTGCTAACATAATCTATGCCTCGATTGATAAAGTTGTGTCCCATATGCCTTTTTCACTCCTTACTGACATGGCCTTCCACCATCCAAAATTTGTCGGCAAAGACACCAAGGTTCCACAGAACTTCCTCATGTCCTACCATTCATTGAATACTCCCTCAGTAGTATTGCAGACAGCACAGTGACACAATGGTTAGCACTGCTGCCTCACAGTACTTGGGACCCGGGTTCAATTCTGATCTGGGTGACTGTGAACATTCTCCCCGTGTCTGCGTGGGTTTTCTTCTGGTGCTCCTGTTCCTTCCACAGTCCAAAGATGTGCAGGTTAGATGGATTGGCCCTGCTAAATTGCCCTTACTGACCAAAGATGTACAGGTTAGTTAGATTGGCCATGCTAAATTGAACTTAGTGTCCAAAGATGTGTAGGTTAGGTGGATTGGCCAGGATAAACAATCCCTCAGTGTCCAATGATGTGCAGGTTGGGTGGATTGTCCATGGTAAATGTGTGTAGATTCAGGGTATGATGGTGGGGGGCTCTGTGTATGTTACTCTGTCGGAGAGCTGATGCAGCGTCGATGCGCCAAATCGCCTCTGCAGGGATTGGATGACTCTGGCCTTAAAGGGACCAAGTGAAGTAGAGGGGAGAACAGCAGACTGTACTGAGCAGCCAACTTTAGGAAGGGTGTGAAGGCAGTTGAAGGTTCCAGAACTGAAAAAGTTCAGTGATTGTGAGCCACTGCAGGGCACAAACATGCTGTTTTCCAATGGCTGAGGGGAAATTTGATAGTTGCAGTCATGATGAAGAAGTGTTTGGACACTGTGGAGTGAATTTCCCCATTTCGCCCACCACAGGTGAGGGACAGGCCACAGAAAGGTCGGTTGTCCTCGGATGGGATTTTGCAGTTTTGGGAACAGTGCGGCTGAAAAATCCTGCCCTGAGGATGTGGAGAAATTGTTCCCGCATTTGGAAGGTCTGAATGGCAGAGGACACGGGTTTGAGCTCTCGGGCAATAAAAAAAACCCTACATGAAGTGTAAACATCATCATGCAGTGTGTGGGCATGAGCTGGAATGTACTGTCTAAGGTGAGTGACTGAGGAAAAATCAATTGTGGCTTTCCAATGTGACCTTGAAGATAAAATTTGCTTTGATGGAAATTAGGATTAATTAGGGCAACATGGTGACACAGTTAGTAGCACTGCTGCCTCACAGTGTCAGGGAGCCGGGTTCAATGCGGGTGTCTGTGTGCAGTTTGCACATTCTTCTTGTGTCTACATGGGTTTTCTCTGGGTGCTCCGGTTTCCTCCCACATTCAAAAGACGTGAGGGTTAGGTGGTTTGGCCATTGCTAAATTCCCCCTTGGCATCCAAAGGAGTGCAAGTTAGCCACTAGTGCCCATCAGTGTTCAAGGTGTGTAGGTTAGGTGGGTTGGTTATAATAAATTACCCCTTACCGTCAAGGATGTACAGATTATTTGGATTAATCATACTAAATGTACACGGATAGATGGGTACTAGGATGAGCGCTCTTTTGGAGAATCGGCGCAGACTTGATGGGCTGAATGGCCTCTATCTTTGCACTGTAGGGCTTGTGTGGCATCACCATCCTAGCAGCGTACTGGATCTGTGGTTCAGACTATAGCAGGAAGTCAGGGGAGTCTCTCAGTGTCCACACCATTTTGCTATTGATGGGGGAAACACAATGGAATGCCAGGGAAAGTTAGCACAGCCTCTGCAAAAGCTTCTCTGAAATTCTACTTCACAGCGCCAGGGCCTTGGTTCGATTCCTGGCTTGGGTCACTGACTGTTTGGAAGCTGCACACTCTCCCCATGACTGCATGGGTTTCCTCTGGGCTGTTCTAGTTTCCACTCACAGTCTGAAAGACATTCTGGTTAGGTGCATTGGCGATGCTAAAATGTCCTTCAGTGTCCCTGAACAGGCACCAGGCTGTGGTGACTCGGGGATTTTCACAGTAACTTCATTGCAGTGTTAATGTAAGCCTACTTCTGACACTAATAAATCAACTTTAAAACATATCCCCCAAGGGGCTTGATCTGAGACCGGGAATCCTGCCCGAGGTCCATGGACAGTTTTATTGTCCACCCCTCGCCTACTCCAAATCCAGGCGAATGTGGTGGGTAAATTCTGGCACAAATCTTTTACATTGCATCACACAAACAACATGAAACAATGCAGCCTTCACCCATTTTACAGCTGTGTTCAAGGACATAATTCATTTCCAATTTGTTAACAGTTTGAACTAACTTTGAACACAACATGCCATAAATCTGCATTGTTTCACGACAAGGATGTGGTAACAAAGTTCTACCGCCTTCACTGTTTGTTCAGTGGCTGGAATTAAAGCAACCCCCCATGGACCCTCAGTGAATCACCAGAGGGTTTACAGTTTGATATATCTGGGAGCCTCCATCTGACTCTGCCTGCGGATTGCCAGCTTCCTCGTGGGAAGTGGATTGAGGATCGCAGCAATATGCTGGAATATCACAGATCAGTGTTTTCCTTGCAAAACCCCAGCTCCGGGTGGTCATTCATGACGCTGATGAGGATATATATTGCTTTCACCGAAGTACAGAAAATATACTATCCTATACTAGCTGTTTTTGGTGTTCCTTGTAAGTGACACTTCTTCCCTGTTATTTCTGTAACTCGTGTTTCAATGTATCAGAACTGGATGCAATTCATGAACCAGGTAACTCTCAGTATCATATTGCAACGTATCTGTTCAATTGCATGGTTATTATTATTGTTTCTCAGATTGCTGTCAGTTAAATCACGTTTGTCTAGTGATAACTTGGATAAACCGTTTTAGTGTTGTTACAAGATTATGAGAGACATGGCAGAGTGGATAAGGAGCAGCAGTTCCTCTGAGTTGAAGAGTCAGTCAACAGGTGACATTGGTTCAAAGTGGCGGACAGGAAGTTTAGTGGGGGGGGGGATGTGAGGAAAAGCATTTTTACCCAAAGGGCTGGTGATGGTCTGGAATGCCCTGCCTGGGAGGGTGGTAAAGGCTGGAAGGGATGGGTAGCATGGTGACACAGAAATTAGCAATGCTGTCTCACAGTGCCACGGACCCGGGTCCGACTCCCAGCTCGGGTCACTGTTTTTGTGGAGTTTGCACATTTTCCCAGTATGTACATGGGTTTCCTCTGGTTGCTCCGGTTTCCTACCACAGTCTAAAAGACATGCTGGTTAGATGCATAGGCCATGCTAAATTCTCCCTCCCTGTATCTCAACAGTTGCCAGAGTGTGACAATGAGGAAATTTTCAAAATAACTTCATTTCAGTGTTAATGTTAAAGTTAAAGTTCATTTATTAGTCCCAAGTAAGACATACATTAACACTGCAATGAAGTTACAGTGAAATTCCCCAAATTGCCACAGTCCGGGGCCTGTTTGTGTCAATGCTCCTAACCAGCTCATCTTTCAGAATGTGGGAGGAAATCAGAGCACCCGGAGCACACAGACACAGGGAGAACGTGGAAACGATGCACAGAGAGTGACACAAGCTGGGAATTGAACCTGAGTCCCTAGCAATGTGAAGCAGCAGTGCTAACCACTGTGCTACAGTGCCACCCCAATGTATGTAATGTAAGCCTACGTGTCACAATAATAAATGCACTTAAAAGCTTAGTTGCCTCACATCCATTAAAAAGTACCTGGATGAGCATTTGGTACATCATAACATTCAAGACTATGGACCAAGGACGGTAAATAGGATTGGGTAGGTCAGGTGTTTCTTGCGTATTGGTGCAGATTCAATAGGTTGGAGGACCACCTCTGCATTGTATCATTCTATGATTTGTGTTGGGCTGTGATACTATTGGTTACATTTACGAGTGTACAATGTTGTTCTGTTGTTCTTCCAACCTTGGGGTTACCATTGGCCAGAGATTCGACTGGACTTGCCACATAAACACAATGGCCACAAGACCAGGTCAGAAGCGACGAGTAACTCACCTCCAGACTCTCCAAATCTTATCTACCATCTTCAAGGCACAAGTCAGGAGTGTGATGGAATGCTCCCCACTTGCCTGGATGTGTGCAGCTCCAACAATACTCAAGAAGCTTGATACCATCCAGGGCATAGCACTGCTTGATTGGCACCACATCTACAAACATTCAATCCCTTCACCACCGATACTCAGTAGCAACAGGGAGTATAATCTACAAGATACACTGCACTGTGTATATCTACAAGATTCTTAGATATCACCGACCAAACCCACGATAGCTTCCATCTAGGAGGACAAGAGCAACAGATAGATGGGATCATGACTACCTGCATGTTCCTCTCCAAGCCACCCAACATCCTGACTTTGAAATATATTGGCCGTTTCTCCACAGCCACTCGGTCAAAAATCTGGAATTCCGTCCCTAACGGTATTGTGGGTCAACCCTCAGCACAGCGATTCAAGAAGGAAGGTCGCTGCCACCTTCTCGAGGGCAACTAGGGATAGGCAGTAAATGCTGGCCAGCCAGTGACGCCAATGTCCCATGAATGGTTTTAAAAATCCATTCTTCTTTCAGAGTCGTTTATTCACTGCTGTGGACTCCACACTGGCAATTTCACATCATCCTTTCCTAAAGTAGAATCATAGAGTCTATGGCACAGAAACAGGCCCTTCAGCCCAAACTGGTCTATGCTGACCAAAAAAGACCATCCAAGCCTAAATGTTGTATTTGGCCCATACCCCTCGAAACCTTTTTCTATCCATGTATCTGTCCAAAACCCTTTTAAATATTGTCAATATCCCTGCCTCAATCAATTCCTCTACCCGTTCACTCCACAAATCTATCACCCTCTTGTAAAAAACTTTGCTCCTCAGATTCCCATTAATTCTTTCCCAAAGTAACATAAACCAATACCCTCGAGTTAGCAATTCAACCTAGCCATGCCTGCCTCAATCTGATGCACCTCTGAAAGATCACCCCTCAGAACATGAGAACACAAGAAATAGGAGCAGGAGTAGGCCATCTAGCCCTTCGAGCCTGCCCCGCCATACAATAAGATCATGGCTGATCTGTCGTGGCTCAGTTCCACATTCCCGCCCTGTCCCCATAACCCTTAATCCCTTCTCTTATCAAAAACCCATCAACCCGCATCTTAAAAATATTTAGCGAGGTAACGTCCACCACTTCAACGGGCAGAGAATTCCAGAGATTCACCACCCTTTGAGTGAAGAAGTTCCTCCTCAATTCCGTTCTAAACCGCCTCCCCTTTATCTTGAGGCTGTGCCCCCTAGTCCTACTGTCCTTTCTGAGCGCGAAGAGTCTCTCCATCTCTATCCTATCCATCCCATTCATCATCTTATACGTCTCAATGAGATCTCCCCTCATTCTTCTAAACTCTAACGAGTACAAGCCTAATTTATTCAGCCTCTCCTCATAGCTCAACCCCCTCAACTCCAGCATCAGCCTAGTAAACGTTCTCTGCACTCCCTCCAAGGCCAAAACATCCTTGCGTAAGTACAGCGCCCAAAACTGCACAAAGTACTCCAGCTGCGGCCTCACCAATGCCCTATACAGCCGCAGCAAGACCTCCCTACTTTTATATTCAATCTCCTTCGCTATGAAGGCCAGCATCCCATTCGCCTTCCTGACCACCTGCTGCACCTGCAAGCTGGGTTTTTGCGACTCATGCACAAGGACTCCGAGGTCCCTCTGCACCGTCGCCTAATGCAGCTTTTCGCCACTTAAGTAATAGTCCTTCCTAGCATTATTCCTACCAAAGTGGACCACCTCGCACTTGCCAACATTAAATTCCATTTGCCATTTCCTGGCCCATTCGCCCAGCCTATCTAGATCCTTCTGCAGACTCTCCACACCTTCCAAACAATTTGTCGTTCCACCAATCTTGGTATCATCAGCAAATTTCGATACCCTACACTCGGTTCCCTCCTCCAGATCATCTATATAAATGGTAAATAGCTGAGGCCCCAGCACCGACCCCTGGGGCACTCCACTAGTCACTATCCGCCAATCCGAATAGCACTCATTGACCCCCACTCTCTGCCTCCTATTTGACAACCAATCCTCTATCCACGCTAACACCCTACCCCCAACTCCATGTCCCCTGACCTTCTGCAATAACCTCTTGTGAGGTACCTTGTCAAACGCCTTCTGAAAATCCAGAAAGACCACATCCACCGGCTCACCTCTATCCACCGCCCTAGACACATCCTCATAGACCTCCAGTAAATTTGTCAGACACGACTTCCCTTTAACAAAACCGTGCTGCGTCCGCCCTATCAAGCACTTTCTCTCAAGATGCCTCGCTATTTCCTCCTTGATGACGGATTCTAACATTTTACCTCCAACAGACGTTACACTAACCGGCCTATAATTCCCCGCCTTTTGCCTGACACCCTTCTTAAACAACGGCGTAACATTACGGTCCAGAGAAAAAACTCCTAGCCTGTCAAATCTCTCCCTATTACCCAGTCCCTTGAGTCCTGGCAACATCTTTGTAAATCTCTTATAGAACGTAGAACACTACAGCACAAACAGGCCCTTCGGCCCACAAGTTGTGCCGATCACATCTATACCTACCAGGCCATAGAACTATCCGTAAATCCCAATCCCATCAGATCCCATGTTCTCATCCGGAAGTCTTTTAAAAGACCTCAGCGAGTTCGCCTCCACCACCACTGACGGCAGCCGATTCACTCACCACCCTCTGAGTGAAAAACTTACCCTGACATCTCCTCTGTACTTGCTTCCTAGCACCTTAAACCTGTGTCCACTCGTCGTGACCATTTCAGCCCTGGGAAATAGCCTCTGAGAATCCACCCTATCTATTCCTCTCAACATTTTATAAACCTGTATCAGGTCGCCTCTCATCCTTCGTCTCTCCAGGGAGAAGAGTCCCAGCTCCCTCAACCTATCTTCATAAGGCATGCCTCCCAGTCCAGGCAACATCCTTGTAAATCTCCTCTGCACCCTCTCAATAGCTTCCACATCCCGTAGTGAGGCGACCAGAACTGCGCACAGTACTCCAAGGGGGGCCTGACAAGGGTCTTATAAAGTTGCAGCATTAACTTCCGACTCCTAAACTCAATCCCTCGATTAATGAAGGCCAGTACAGCACATCCTCCACCTGCGAGGCCGATTTACGAGTCCTATGGACCCGGACCCTAAGATCCTTCTGATCTTCAACACAGCTAAGACTCCTACCCTTGATATTGTATTCCTGCATCCCATTGGTCCTGCCAAAATGGACCACTACACATTTATCCACGTTGAAGTCCATCTGTCACTTCTCCGCCCAGTCTTGCATCCTATCTATGTCACGCTGCAACTTCTGATATCCCTCCACACTATCCACAACACCACCAACATTCGTATCGACGGCGAACTTAGTTAACCCATACCTTCACTTCCTCATCCAGGTCATTTATGAAAATGACAAACAGCAAGGGTCCTAGAACAGATCCCTGGGGCACTCCACTGGTGACCGACCTCCATGCAGAAAAAGCCCCATGCACTACCACACTCTGCCTTCTGTAGGCAAGCCTGTTCTGGATCCACAAGGCCAAAGCCCCTTGGATCCCATGCCCTCTCACCTTCTCAAGAAGTCATGCATGGGGGACCTTATCAAACGCCTTGCTGAAGTCCATATAAACCACATCCACCGCTCTTCCTTCTGCAATGTGTTCAGTCACATTTTCAAAGAACTCAACTAGGCTCGTAAGAACATAAGAACATAAGAAATAGGAGCAGGAGTAGGCCATCTGGCCCTTCGAACCTGCTCCGCCATTCAATAAGATCATGGCTGATCTGTGGTGGCTCAGTTCCACATTCCCGCCCTCTCCCCATAATCTTTAATCCCCTCTCTTATCAAAAACCCATCGACCCGCTCCTTGAAAATATTTAGCGAGGCAGCCTCCACCACTTCAACGGGCAGAGAATTCCAGATATTCACCACCCTTTGAGTGAAGAAGTTCCTCCTCAACTCCGTTCTAAAACGCCCCCCCCCCCCTTTATCTTGAGGCTGTGCCCCCTCTTCCCGCTTTTTTGAGCGGGAAGAGTCTCTCCACCTCTATCCTATCCATCCCATTCATCATCTTATATGTCTCAATGAGATCTCCCCTCATTCTTCTAAACTCTAACGAGTACAAGCCTAGTTCATTCAGCCTCTCCTCATAGCTCAACACCCTCAACTCCGGTATCAGCCTAGTAAACCTACTCTGAACTCCCTCCAAGGCCAAAATATCTTTGCGCAGGTGCGGCGCACAAAACTGCACACCGTACTCCAGCTGCGGCCTCACCAATGCCCTGTACAGCTGCAGCAAGACCTCCCTACTTTTATATTCAATCCCCCTCGCTATGAAGGCCAGCATCCCATTTGCCTTCCTGACCACCTGCTGCACCTGCAAGCTGGGTTTTTGCGACTCATGCACAAGGACCCCGAGGTCTTTCTGCACCGTCGCCTGCTGCAGTTTTTCGCCACGTAAGTAATAGTCCTTCCTACCATTCCTCCTACCAAAGTGGACCACCTCACACTTGCCAACATTAAATTCCATTTGCCATTTCCTGGCCCATTCGCCCAGCCTATCTAGATCCTTCTGCAGACTCTCCACACCCTCCGCACAATTTGCCGTTCCCCCAATCTTTGTGTCATCCGCAAATTTCGACACCCTGCACTCGGTTCCTTCCTCCAGATCATCTATATAAATAAGGCCGTAAGGCACGACCTGCCCTTGAGAAAGCCGTGCTGACTATTCCTGATCATTCTAAACGTCTCTAAATGCTCATAAATCTTGTCCCCCAGAATCCTCTCCATCAACTTACCAGCCAGAGGTTAGACTCGTCTGCACTCTGTCCAGTTTAATAACATATTTCCGACGGCAAGGTGATCCAAACTGAACAGAAAACCCTAGAATCGGCCTCACTACGAATGTAGATTGGGGGCACAGATTGGTCGATAGGATTGCTGAGGAACAGTGGAGGATCTTTAAGGAGATCTTTCTTGGTGCTCAGCAGAAATTTATTCCAATAGTAAAGAAGGAACGTAGGAGAAGGGATAATCAGCCGTGGTTATCGAAGGAAATAAAGGAGAGTATTAAATTAAAAGCTGATGCGTTTAGAGTGGCTAAAAGTAGTGGGCGAGTAGAAGATTGGGAGAGGTTTAAAAATCAACAAAGATTGACTGAGAAGTTGATAAAGAAAGGAAGGATAGACCATGAAGCTAAACCAGCACCAAATATAAAAAAGACAGTAAGAGTTTTTATAAATATATAAAGAGGAGGGGGCTGGCTAGAGTGAATGTTGGACCCTTAGAGGATGAGAGGGGGGATTTAGTGGTGGGGGATGAGAAAATGGCTGAGGCCTTAAATAAGTTTTTTTGCCTCGGTCTTCACGGAGGAGGACGCGAATAGTTTGCCGGGTATTAAAGATAGAAAGATGGTAGGAGTGGAGGGCCTGAATGCGATTACTGTCACTAGAGAGGCAGTGCTCGACAGACCTGAGCGACTGATGGTAGACAAGTCCCCAGGACCGGATGGAATGCATCCAAGGGTTCTGAAGGAGATGGCAGAGGTAATAGTAGATGCCTTGGTAATTATTTTCCAAACCTCGCTGGATTCCGGAGCAGTGCCAGAAGACTGGAAAACGGTTAATGTTACACCGCTGTTTAAAAAGGGTAGCAGGCTAAAGGCAGGGAATTAGAGGCTGGTTAGTTTAACGTCTGTTGTTGGAAAAATGCTTGAATCCGTCATCAAAGAAGAAATAGCGAGGCACCTTGAGAAGAATTGTTTGATCGAGCAGACGCAGCATGGATTCGTTAAGGGGAAGTCGTGTTTGACGAATTTATTGGAATTCTATGAGGATGTGAGTAGTGCGGTAGACAGA
The DNA here is from genome assembly GCA_037974335.1 of Prionace glauca. Classification (NCBI taxonomy): domain Eukaryota; kingdom Metazoa; phylum Chordata; class Chondrichthyes; order Carcharhiniformes; family Carcharhinidae; genus Prionace; species Prionace glauca. Next base: position 19,116,054 of record CM075759.1, on the reverse strand, counting down.
GAGGAACCAGTGGATGTGGTGTTTCTCGATTTTCAGAAGGCGTTTGATAAGGTGCCGCACAAAAGGTTGCTTCAGAAGGTAAGGGGGCATGGAGTTGGGGGTAAGGTGTTAGTGTGGATAGAGGATTGGCTGTCTAATAGGAGGCAGAAAGTTGGTATCAGTGGGTGCTATTGTGATTGGCGGTTGGTGACTAGTGGGGTGCCCCAGGGATCGGTGCTGAGACCTCAGCTATTTACCATTTATATAGATGATCTGGAGGAGGGGGCTGAGTGTAGGGTGACGACATTTGCTGATGACACGAAGATGAGTGGAACAGCAAATTGTGCGGAGGGTGTGGAAAGTCTGCAGTGGGATCTAGATAGGCTGAGCGAGTGGGCGAGGACATGGCAGATGGAATACAATGTTAGTAAGTGTGAGGTTATCAACTTGGCAGAAATAATAATAGGAGTGATTATTAGCACGCTTCAGCGAAAAGCTGAAGCGTGCTACGGTGCAGAGGGACCTTGTGCATGAGTCGCGAAAACCCAGTCTGCAGGTGCAGCAGGTGATCAGGAAGGCGAATGGGATGCAGGCCTTTATAGCGAGGGGGATTGAATATAAAAGTAGGGAGGTCTTGCTGCAGCTGTACAGGGCACTGGTGAGGCCGCAGCTGGAGTACTGTGTGCAGTTTTGGTCGCCGCACTTGCGCAAGGATATTTTGGCCTTGGAGGGACTGCAGAGGAGGCTGATACCGGAGGTGACGGGGTTGGACTATGAAGAGAGACTAAATAGACAGGGTCTGTATTCGATGGAGTTTAGAAGAATGAGGGGGGATCTTATTGAGACGTATAAGAGGATGGATAGGGTAGAGGTAGAGAGATTCTTCCCACTTAGAAAGGACAGCAGGACTAGAGAGCACAGCCTCAAGATAAGAGGGGGGAGCAGTTTAGAACGGAGTTGAGGAGGAACATCTTCACTCAAAGGGTGGTGAATCTCTGGAATTCTCTGCCCGTTGAAGTGGTGGAGGCTACCTCACTAAATATATTTAAGACACGGGTGGACAAGTTTTTTGATAGGCAAGGGGATTAAGGGTTATGGGGAGAGGGCAGGAAAGTGGAACTGAGCCACTTCAGATCAGCCATGATCTTATTGAATGGCGGGGCAGGCTCGCAGGGCTTGATGGCCTACTCCTGCTCCTACTTGTTCTGTTCTTATGTTCTTAAATTATCTAGGCCAATCCACCTAACTTACACGTCTGTGGACACTAAAGGGGCAAATTTGTCTGGATAATTCGCCTAACCTACACATCTTTCGATACGAAGGTGCAATTTAGTGTGGCCAATCCACCGAACTTGAACAACTTTGGACACTAAAGGCCCGATTTTAACATCAAGTTGCGCCCATTTCTTGTGCGAAAAGGTGGTAAAGTCAGGCATGAGGCGAGTGATGTGAACCACGCCATCTCTGCACCTGTTCCTCTTTATCAAGGCCTGAAAATGGCTGCGATCAGGACCTTGCCTGAGAAAGGAGGCCCTGATCATGGCCATTGGCTATACATTTTCCTGCATTTAGATTGACTTAATGGACTGCATGCCCAAACACTTCCCCCTTTAGCACCTCATTCACCCATCCAGATACAGCACAGAACAGACAGGCTCTGTAACTCTGTAACAGCTAGTCAGGAGGTAACTACCAAACATCCGACATTCTCTGCTTGAGATCGCGGCGGGGGGGTGGGGGGGATCTGCTGCCACTCTGCCTGAGATCAGTGAAAGGAAATGGGGGGAGGGGCTCACACCCGGGCTGGGTGGTGGATGGGGTGGGAGGATAAGGGGGTCAGTAACGTTGTGGGGGGGGGGGGGGGGAGGGGTGGAGCAGAGTCTGTGGGGAACGGGGGAAGATCTTCCAGCCTGTGAGGGTTGAGACAAGGGGCATGTACAGTTGGAGGCACCAATTAGAACTGCAGAGTTTCCAGCAAGTTAAGCCTCGCCCGCAGGCCTCTGCAGCATGATTCAGATACGCTAATATTTTTACAAATACAATGGGTATGGGGGCGCCTGAGAATGGGTCTAACAATCAGACCTGAACGGCTCTCAGTTTCAAGTCCGCCCAGCACGTAGAATCAAAATGGTAAAATAGGGCCATGAGAGGCAATTTGGCATGGTCAATTCATCTCGTCTACACATCTTTGGATACCCAGGGGCAATTTAACATGGCCAATTCATCTCGTCTACACATCTTTGGATACCCAGGGGCAATTTGGCATGGCCAATTCACCTAACCTGCATATCTCTGGATGTGGAGGGCAATTGAGCATGGCCAATCCAACTGACCTGCACATCTATGGATACTAAATGGAAATTTAGCATGGCTAAGGCACTTAATCCGCACATCATCGCACACTAAGGGACAATTTAGCAAGGGTAATCCTCCTATCCTGCACATCTTGAAACACCAAGGAGCAATTTAGCATTGCTATTGCATCGAACCGACACACCTTTGGACAATAAGCGGCAATTTAGAATGATTGATCCACCTAACCTGCACATCTTTGGACACTACAGGGCAATTTAGCACGGCCAATCTACCCAACTTGCACATCTTGGATAATAAGGGGCAATTTAGTATGGCCAATCGACCTATCCTACACAACATCGAACCATAGAAACATAGAATCCCTACAGTGAAGAATGAGGCCATTTTGCACATTAAGTCTGCACCAACCACAATCCCACCCATGCCATATTCCCAAGTATTTACCCTGCTAATCCCCTGACAATCGGGTCAGTCTCGCATTCCCAAAGGTTCAATTCACAGCTCGGGACCCTGTCTGTGCAGAGTTTGCAACTCTCCCCACGTCTGCGTGGGTTCCCTCCGGAATTTCTATTTTCCTCCCACACCCAAAGATGTGTGGCTTAGGTTGATTGGCCTGTGGTAAATTGCCTGTTAGTGTTTGGGGAACTCTCAGGTTAAATACACGGGGGTTAGGAGATAGTGATTGGATGGGATTGTTGTCGGTGCAGGCTCGATGGGCCAAATAGCCTCCTCTACGCTCTTGGGATTCTATGATTTGATGATTTAATCTAAGATGTCATTCAGACCAGATTCTATTCTGGATTATTATTTTGCAAATTTAATTATAAATTGTAAATGCAATCAAATTTCATCAATTGTTTTGTTCATTCATGGGACGGGAGTCACTGGTTGGCCAACATTTATTCCCCATCCCTTGGAGAGTCAACCACATCTCTCAATGAGGCTCTGGAATCACATATAGGCCGGACCAGGTATGATTTCCTTCTCTAAAGAGCCAGATGGGTTTGACGATAGTTTCGTGATCATCAGTGGATTGTCAGGTCTAGATATTTCTTCTTTCTTGAATTCCCTAATGGACATTAGTGAAGCAATAGTGATAAGATTAAACACAAAATATTGCAAATGCTGGAATCTGAAACTGTTGGAAGATGATGGTGACCTGGTCGAGGTTTACGAGATTATGAGTGACACGGACAGAGTGGACCGCCAGATGCCCTTTTCTGGTGTAGAAAAGTAACGTGTTAGAGGTCATAGGTTTAAGGTGAGTGGGGAAAAGTTTTGAGGAAATGTGTGAGGCGAGTTTTTTTTACATACACGGTGGTGAATGATTGATATGCAATGTCTGGGGAGGTGGTGGGAGCAGGTACAATAGTGGCATTTAAAGAGCAACTAGAATTTACTTTTACTGAACTCAAATTCCACTATTGGTTGTGGTGGGATTCAAACCTCAGTCCACAGTACATTCGCTGAGATTCTGCATTGATAGTTTAGCATTGATATCACTAGGCTATCACCTCTGAAAATGAATGCATTTTCTCTTAACCTGCCCCAACCTCTTTACTCCCTTGCAGTTAACACGGTGACAATTCTGATACTGTCTCGGGGGAAGTGTGGCTTGACCAAATGTGCCACTAGATACCTGGTAGCTATGGCAACAGCTGATCTCCTGGTCATCATTGTCGATCTGATATGCAGGCATATTCCCGCTGTTTACCCGGAATTCAATTTCCTGATCAATGTGCCAGTGTGCAATATCCACGCCGCACTACTTTACGCTGTTACTGACTGTTCTGTGTGGTTCACAGTTAGCTTCACATTCGATCGATATGTCGCCATTTGCTGTCAGAAGCTGAAAGTCAAATACTGCTCGGAGAAAACAGCGCTTGTGGTTTTATCAACAATAGCTGTGTTCTTTTCTCTGAAAAATACTTTTTGGTGTTTTATGTATACAAGTAAATACGGGCTCATTAACCAGTCCTGGTTCTGTGCTGTATCACAGAGTGTTGCAGAGTCAAACGTGTGGGGCGCTGTCGAATTTTTTCATTATATTTTAACACCATGCATCCCATTTTTCTTGGTCTTGTTGTTGAATGCTTTAACCGTCAGGTACATTTTTGTAACTAACCGAGCCCGCAGAAAACTCCGGCGTCATGTCCCTGGTGAAAGTCCCAGTGATCCAGAGATGGAGAATCGCAGGAAGTCCATGATTGCCTTGTATATTATCTCAGGGAACTTCATCCTGCTCTGGGTGGTCTACGTGGTGTATAGTATTTATTGGCGAATGGGTTACCTGGGCTATGAAGCAGTGTATCTGCCCGTGTTCATCCGGGAGTTAGGCTTCATGCTTCAGCTTTTGAGCTGCTGTACCAACACCTGCATGTATGCAGTCTCACAACGCAAATTCAGAGAAGAGATAAGGTATCTGTTGACTTATTGCTCTGTACTAATAGAAAATAATGAAAAATAAAATAACTCCCCTCTCATTTCAAATGAACCTGTACCGTTATGTTTCCATTTTCTACTGAACAGCGATTGTACTATAATTTCGCGGGGATTTTGTTACTTTGCACTTTCCGTAGCGGGACGTGGGCGCAAGGGCAGTCGGGAAGGGAGCGCAGGAGTACAAAAAGGCCGCAGTAGACAGCGGGCAGCGTCGGAAGGTGGGGGCTGAGTCAGTACTGCAAGGGCTTTGGCTCACAGGGCTTAGGCGAAGCAGGGTTAGGCAAGGTGAGTTACTGGTGCAATTTTTCCATTTGTGTTCATAGGTCTAAGGGTGGTCAGATAAACGGCAGGGTCCTTGGGGAGGTGTGTCAGCTGCGTTAGGTGCAATATGTGGGAGTTCCTGGAGATACCACAGCTCCGGAAAGTCCACATCTGCACCAAATGCCTGGAGTTGCAGCGTTTGAGGGCCCGGGTTAGGCAACTGAGGTTGAGGCTGGAGGATTTATTTTTAGTTCGGGAAAATGAGGCGCTAATGAATAGGAACCACATTCAGGAGGGGATCCCAGAGCCTGGGGAGGGTGGGGGGGAATGGGTGGGTTACAGTTAGGAAGGGGAAAAAGAAGAGGAGTAATGTTCCAAAGGCTACTCCAGGGGTAGTCTCTCAAGATAGCAGGGGTAATGCGATACCCAGAGATATTGGCGAATGCGTTACCTGGGCTATGAGGCAGTGTATCTGCTCGTATTCATCCGGGAGTTAGGCTTCATGCTTCAGCTTTTGAGCTGCTGTACCAACACCTGCATGTATGCAGTCTCACAACGCAAATTCAGAGAAGAGATAAGGTATCTGTTAACTTATTCATTTGTACTAATCGAAAATAATGAAAAATAAAACAACTCCCCTCTCATTTCAAATGAACCTGTACCGTTATGTCTCCATTTTCTACTGAACAGCGATTGTACTATAATTTTAAATTGTATTGCCGGTTCGCGGGGATTTTGTTAGTTTGCGCTTTCCGTTGCGGGACGTGGGTGCAAGGGCAGTCGGGAAGGGAGCGCAGGAGTACAAAAAGAAGGCCGCAGTAGACAGCGGGCAGTGTTGGGAGCGGGCAACGGACTGCGGTGGGTGCTGAGTGAGTGCTGCAAGGGTTTTGGCTCACAGGGCTTAGGTGAGAGCAGCTTAGACAAGGTGAGTTACTGGTCCAATTTTTCCATTTGTGTCCATAGGTCTTAGGGTGGTCAAATAAATGGCAGGGTCCATGGGGAGGGGTGTCAGCTGTGTAAGGTGCAATATGTGGGAGTTCCTGGAAACACAGCATCTCCGGAGAGTCCACATCTGCACCAAGTGTCTGGAGTTGCACCGTTTGAGGGCTCGGGTTAGGCAACTCGAGCTGAGGCTGGAGGATTTATTTTTAGTGATGGAGAATGAGGCACTAATGAATAGGTACCAGATTCAAGACAGGATCTCAGAGTCAAGGAGGGGGAGATGGGTAGGTTACAGATAGGAAGGGGAAAAAGAAGAGGAGTAATGTTCCAAAGGCCACCCCAGGGGTAGTCTCTCAAGACAGCAGGGGTAAGGCACCAATTGAGGTGGAAAGGGCATGAGGGGAAGAGGAAAATGCCTCAGAGGGAAGGAAGGGGGCTGGATGTGAGATAGTGGTGGGGGATGGGAGGGTTAGAGGAATTGATAGGTGGTTCTGTGGGCAAAAGCAGGACTCCAGTATCGTGGTCTGCCTCCCTGGAACAGGTGTACAGGATGTGTCGGAGAGGATAGAGGGAATTTTGAAGGGCCAAGGGACCCAGGCAGATGTAATTATACATGTAGGAGAGAAGGACACAGGAAGGAAGAGTAGGGGGGAAATACGTGCGCAGTTCAGAGAGTTGGGAGCCAGGCTGGTGCAGGGCCTCCAGGGTGGCGATCTCTGGGCTGCTGCCAGTGCCCAGTAATAGCAGGGATAAGAATCAGGAGATCCTACAGCAGAATACGTGGCTGAGGGATTGGTGTAGGACAGAGGGTTTAGTTTTGTTGACCATTGAGAAGTCTTTGCAAAGGAAGGGCACTTGTATAAGGGGGATAGGGAACACTGAAATGGGAAGGGGAGACATATTTTAGCTGGGAAGTTGGCTGGAGTGTTTAGGCAGGGTTTAAACTAGGAGGGGGGCGGGGTGGGGAGACACAGCTCAGGCACTGGGAGTGAGTTGGAGGTCAGGGTAAGTCTAGGAAAATCCCCCAGGAGAAGGAGGATCCGAGAGGGCCGGAGGGTCTTAGGTGCATCTGTTTTAATGCGAGGAGTGTGACGGGAGAGTCGGATGAACTTAGGTCCTTGATGTTCGCGAGGAATTTAGATGTGGTGGCAGTGACAGAGACGTGGTTAAAGGAGGGGCAGGACTGGCAGCTAAATATTCCAGGGTATAATTGTTTTAGGCGTGATAGGGGAGGGTTGAAAAGAGGAGGGGGAGTGGCGCTTTTAGTTAGGGAGCAGATCACAGCAGTGCAGAAGGAGGATAACAGAGGGGTTGGAAATTGAGTCTCTGTGGGTGGAGTTGAGGAATAGGAAGGGGGCCATTACTATGCCAAAGGTGTACTATAGGCTGCCCGATAGCCCACGGGCAGTGAAAGAGGGTATATGTAGGGACTTTTTGGATAAGTGTAGGAAGAATAGGGTTGTTGCAGTGGGAGATTTTAATTTCCCTGAGGTGGATTGGAAGGTGCCTAGAGCTGGGGGGTCTGATGGGGAGGTATTCGTAAGGTATGTATTGGAAGGGTGCTTGCAGCAGTATGTGAATAGACAACTAGAGAGGGGGCGAAACTGGATTTAGTTCTGGGAAATGAGCCGGGTCAGGTGATTGAGGTTGCAGTAGGCGAACATGTGGCTAACAGTGACCACAACTCCGTCTACTTTAGGATACTAATGGAAAAAAATGAGAGCTGTCCTAAGGGGAGGGTGCTAAATTGGGGGGAGGCTAGATACAGCCGGATTAGGCAGGAGCTTAGGGATACAGACAGGGATAGGCTGCTGGAGGGCAAGTCCACGTTAGGCATGTGGGAATCTTTCAAGGGAAAACTGCAATGGATGCAGGAAAGGCATGTGCCGGTTAGGAGAAAGGATGGGAAAGGTAGGATTAGGGAACCGTGGATTACCAGAGATATGGAAGATTTGGTTAGGAAGAAACGAAAGACATATGTTAGGTCTAAGCAGCTGGGAACGGATAGAGCGTTGGAGGAATACAGAGAGAGTAGGAGGGATCTCAAACGGGGAGTTAGGAAAGCAAAGAGGGGGCATGAGATGGCTTTGGCAGGTAGGGTTAAGGAGAATCCAAAGGCGTTTTACTCCTATCTTAAGAACAAAAAGGTGGCTCGGGGTAAAATCTGTCCTCTCAGGGACAGACGTGGGGAATTGTGCTTAGAGGCAGAGAGAATGGGGGAGATCCTGAATGAATACTTTGCGTCGGTATTCACGAAGGAGAGGGGCTTGATGTCTGGTACAGTCATTGACGGAGCGGTAGACCAATTGAAAGATCTATCGATTACGAGGGAAGAAGTGTTCTTTTTGATGGCATTAAAACCAATAAATCTCCGATTGCATTTATCCGAGGCTGCTTAGGGAGGCGAGGGATGAGATTGCTGGGCCTCTGACTCGAATCTTTGTCTCTTCTTTGGACACAGGTGAGGTCCCAGAGGACTGGAGGATAGTAAATGTGGTACCATTGTTTAAAAAGGGTAGGAGGGATATCCCGGGTAACTATAGGCCGGTGAGCTTAATGTTAGTGGTGGGAAAATTGATGGAGAGGATTCTTAGGGATAGGATGTATGCGCACTTAGAGCATTGCGATCTGATTAAGGATACGCAGCATGGCTTTGTCAAGGGGAAGTCTTGCCTTATGAATCTGGTAGAATTCTTTGAGAGGGTGACAAAAACGGTTGATGAAGGACAAGCTGTTGATGTCGTCTATATGGATTTCAGTAAGGCGTTTGACAAAGTCCCTAATGGTCGGTTGGTACAGAAGATTAAAGCTCATGGGATATGTGGTCAGGTATCTAGATGGGTAGAGAACTGGCTTGCAAAGAGGAGTCAGAGAGTAGTAGTGGAGGGGTCCTTTTCTAGCTGGAGGTCTGTCACTGGTGGTGTGCCGCAGGGCTCAGTACTGGGGCCTCTTCTCTTTGTAGTGTATATAAATGATTTGGAAGAGGGAGTAGGTGGTGTGATCAGCAAATTTGCTGATGACACCAAGATGGCTGGATTGGCGGGCAGTGAGGAGCAGTGTCTGGCAATACAGCGGGATATTGATAGGCTGGTATATTGGGCAGATACGTGGCAAATGGAGTTTAATCCGGATAAATGTGAGGTGATGCATTTTGGCCGGAATAATGTAGGGGGGAGTTATATGATAAAGGGTAAACCCATAAGGAGTATAGAATCACAGCGAGACCTAGGGGTGCAAGTGCACAAGTCTTTGATGGTGGCAGTACAAGTGGAGAGTGTGGTGAAGAAAGCGTATGGTATGTTAGCCTTTATAGGAAGGGGTATAGAATATAAGAGCTGGAGTCTAATGTTGCAGTTGTACAGAACGTTGGTTAGGCCGCATTTGCAGTACTGCGTCCAGTTCCAGTCGCCTTACAACCGGAAGGACGTGGAGACTCTGGGGAGAGTGCAGAGGAGGTTTACCAGGATGTTGCCTGGTATGGAAGGACTGGGGTATGAGGAAAGATTGAAGACATTGGGGCTCTTTTCCCTTGAAAGACGGCGACTGAGGGTGGATCTAATGGAGGTATATAAGATTATGAAGGGTATAGATAGAGTAAACAGAGGTAAGCTATTTCCTATGATGGAGACACGTAGGACAAGGGGCCATGGACTTAAGGTGAGGGGGGAGAGGTACAACACAGATATTAGAGGGAGGTTTTTCACACAGAGGGTATTGGGGGTATGGAATGCTTTGCCAAGTAAGGTACTGGAGGTAAACACGCTAGAGTGCTTTAAGAGTAACTTGGACCGGTACATGACTGGGTTGGATGAAGAAGATTGTTTTAAATAAGGGTCATTAGCATTGGGACGTCTCTGGTAATGTAAATGGATCTGGCATGATATGTTTTTTCTCTTTTCATTCACAGGTTTTAAGTCGGTCCACCTCGTGTCCAACGAGGGGCATACACACGATGGGTCGTACTGGGGCTGCTCTTGGTTGATCGAGATTGGCCTAGTGCTTCATGTCGTTAGTGTGTGCCTAAACTGGACCAGATACTGGGCAAGACGACAGCTCAGTGACTATCGCTGATTGCTGTGCAGACACATGGATTTGGGCCGGTGTCTGTGGGAGTTTGCGCATTCTCCCCGTGCTTGCGTGGGTTTTCTCCGGGTGCTCCGGTTTCCTCCCACACCCCAAAGATGTGCTATTAGGCTGATTGGCAGGAATAAATTGTCTCTAAATTAGATTCCCTCAATCTGGATGGCCATAAAACATTAGACAGGCTCGTGGGTGGAGGGGGGGGGGGGGGGGAACTGGTGGTGTTGAGATGGCGGCGTGGGCTTGTTGGGCCGAAGGGCCTGTTTCCCGGGCTGGTTTGTATAACCCCTGTATAACCCCTACGTCCCTACGGCTGACGTTCCTCTCCAGGTACGTGGAGGTGAAGGGTGAGAGTGTGGATGTGATGGACAAGTACGGGATCTGGACCTGTAAGAGACAGGTGAGAGTGGCTCTCAGGACTGACCCCAACGGAGGCCTCCTGCACCCACCCTCCAATTTTGCCATTGGGAGGAATCGAGGCTTCCTGTACTACGCGGGACAGCCTCGAGTGTGCCGAATCTGCGGCAAAACCGGCCATCTTGCCGCGAGCTGCAGCACCACCTTCTGCAGAAACTGCCTGAAGGAGGGGCACGCGACAGAGGACTGCAGCGACAGCAAATGCTGCAACCTGTGTGGGGAGGCTGGCCACGTCTACAGAGCCTGCCCCAAGAGAAAGGTCACTTACGCAGAGATCACCAGAGGCGGAGTGAAGAAGGTAAGCGCCCCTGCCAGCTCAGAGGGAAAGGCCACCGGTCCAGAAGCAGGCCCGGAAAAGGCTTCGGAAGGACGAGCGCCCCCCCCAGTGCAGCAGGAGGACGCACCGTCAGCACCACCAGCAGAGGGCGCCGGAGCCACGGAACAGGAGAGCGCGGAGCTCGAGAGCCCCTGGCTGAACATCCAATCCAGGAGAAAGATCCGGAAAAAGAGATCCGTGGCAGCGAAACCCGTCAAAGGTGACGCCTCCTCAGAGGATGAGAGGAAAGCTGCCAGGCGACGACAGATCCGCAAGAGGCTCCTTTCCAAAGCGGCGCAGGATCCACAGGTGAGCAGGAAAAAAGGATGTTAACACCGTCCGGCACAAAGACCAGCCAGAAACCCCGACGAAAGCCGACGGATACAGGACTCCGACGGTGTCACCCGGCCGCCGACGAGGATCTGAGGCAGATTCGGACGGTTACATCAGCCCTGCCTCCCTGAAGAACTTCGTCAGCACCACAGGAATGCGGAACCGGGTGCGAGCTGACTGACGGACACGTAAGAACTGCCAAATCTTTCTTGCACCTTGAAAATGTCCTTTAAGTTTGCCTCGGTAAACGTACGCAGTGTCAAAGACGGGCTGAGATGTGCGTCCACATTATCCTACCTGGCCAATGTCAAGGCCGACCTGCTGTTCCTGCAGGAGTGTGGGATCCCTCACCTCAGCAGCTACAGGCGTTGGTCGAGTGTCTGGTCCCACGGACCGTCCATCTGGTCAGGTGGGAACGACTGCCGTTCCTCGGGCCTCGGCATCCTGCTGCGGGGAGGGGGCTTCACCATCTCCGAAGTTAGGGAGGTGGTGGGGGGACGCCTCCTCGTAGCAGACGTCACGTACAAGAACTGCCCTCTCAGGTTGATTAATGTGTATGCCCCTGCCGTCAAAACCGAGCGGCTGGCGGTTCTTGAGCAGCTGCCACAGCTGCTCACCACCTCCAGGCCGGTCATTCTGGGCGGGGACTTCAACTGCATCCTGGACAAGGCCGACCGATCCAGCAGGGCTGGAAACAAACTGGACGCTTCGTCCAGAGCCCTGCTGGAGACGGTCAAAGATGCCAAGCTGCTCGACGTCTTCAGCAACCCAGCAGACGGAGGGCAGCGCAGGTACACGTGGTCGCGGCCAGACGGGTCGATTCGCTCCAGGATCGACTTTATGTTTGTGTCCCGCGCGCTCACGGTCAGGCCCACCGACATCAGGCCGGTGTTCTTCTCCGACCACTGCCTCCTGCTGGCCGACTGTCAGCTGGAGGCAAACCAGAGAGTGGGCAGGGGGTCCTGGAAGCTGAATGTAGAACTGTTGACCCCAGAGAACCTCGAGGAACTCAGGAGGGTTTACAACGGTTGGAGGACCGTCAAACCCTTCTTTGAGTCTCCATCGCTCTGGTGGGAAACCATCAAAGACAACATCAAAAGGTTCTTCATTCGCAAAGGGGTTCAGAAGGCCAGGGAGAGACGGGGGGACATGTCCCGACTCCAGAAAAGCATGCAGGAACTGCTCCAACTGCAGTCGATGGGGGTCGATGTCAGGGAGGAGCTCCAGGAGGTGAAGAGCCAGCAAGCCTCGCTCTTTGCCTCGGAGGCCGCCAAGGTCATCTTCCGGTCCAGGGTCCGCTCCGTGGAGCAGGACGAAAAGTGCTCGCGTTTCTTCTTCCAGAAGTTACACAGAGAAACCTCTGTGATCAGCAGCCTGAAGGAAGAGGACGGCTCAGTAGGGTCATCGCAGTCTGACATTCTGAGGATCTGCAAATCCTTCTATGCCGGACTGTATGACCTGAAGCCGACAGACAGCACGGCCTCCCAGTCTTTCCTGTCGTCTATCACGCAGGTCTTAGACGACGGCGAGCGGGACAGCCTAGACAGACCGGTATCTCTGGACGAGCTGACCAAGGCCGTCGAGTCCTTGCAGAAGGGTAAAACTCCCGGAAGCGACGGCTTACCGGCTGAGGTTTACTCGGCGTTGTGGGACTTGATAGGCCCGGACCTCCTGGAAGTATACGAGAGTATGCTTCTGGAGGGCAGGATGTCAGAATCCATGAGGAAAGGCATCATTACCCTCATCTACAAGCAGAAGGGGGAGAGGGAAGAAATTCGGAATTGGCGACCCATTTCATTATTGAACGTGGATTATAAAATTCTGGCCAAGGTCATCGCAAACCGGGTCAGGTCTGCTCTGGGGTCAGTGATCCATCCTGATCAAACCTGTGCTGTACCTGGCAGGAAGATCTCTGGCAGCCTGGCGCCACTCAGGGATACGATCGCCTACGTGCAGGACAGGCAGGTGGACACGTGCCTCATCAGCCTCGACCAGGAGAAGGCGTTTGACAGAATATCGCACAGCTACATGATGGATGTGCTGTCCAAAATGGGCTTTGGGGAGGGAATACGCAATTGGATCCGGCTGCTCTACACAGACATCAGTAGCGCAGTCTCAGTCAACGGGTGGGAAACAGATAGCTTCCAAATCAGGTCTGGAGTCAGACAGGGCTGCCCTCTCTCCTCCGTCCTTTTTGTGTGTTGCATTGAACCCTTTGCCCAGGCCCTCAGAAGCGACCCAGGCATCAAAGGGGTGACAATCCCAGGCAGCGGAGGCACGCAGGTCAAAGCCTCCCTGTATATGGATGACGTGGCTGTCTTCTGCTCGGACCCCCCGTCTGTCCGCAGGCTCCTCCAGGTCTGCGAGCAGTTCGAGTTGGCCTCGGGAGCCAAAGTCAACCAGGGAAAGAGCGAGGCCATGTTCTTTGGGAACTGGGCCGACAAATCCCTTGTCCCCTTCACGGTCAGGACAGAGTACCTGAAGGTGCTGGGGATATGGTTCGGAGCGGCTGGGGCATGCATCAAAACCTGGGAGGAGCGCATCGCGAAAGCCAGACAGAAACTCGGCTGGTGGGAGCTACGCTCGCTCTCCATAACTGGGAAAAACCTAGTGATCCGGTGCGAGATGCTGTCTGTGTTGTTGTTGCAGGTGTGGCCTATCCCCAAACCCTGCGCTGCAGCAGTAACGCGGGCCATCTTCAAGTTCATCTGGAGATCAAAGATGGATCGCGTCCGGAGGGAGGTGATGTACAAATCTCCAGAGAACGGAGGAAAGACGTTCCCAACGCCGCCCTCATCCTGATGGCCACCTTTGTGTGCGGCTGCATCAAGCTGTGCGTAGATCCTCGGTACACCAACAGCAAGTGCCACTATTTATTGAGGTTCTACCTGTCCCCAGTGTTGCGAAGGCTGGGTCTGGCCACACTGCCGCGGAACGCTCCGAGTAGGAGGACCGTCCCGCAACACCTGTCCTTCGTAGATATCTTTCTCCGCAAACACACATTTGACCACACGGCGATTAAGCAGTGGTCAGCGCGTAACGTCCTTAGGGCCCTGAGAGAAAAGGAGACGGCGGATCCTGTCGGAAGGTTCCCTGAGCAGACTGTCAGTGCCATCTGGCAGAACGCCTCATCACCAGAACTGACAAACAAGCACCAAGATCTGGCTTGGCTGGGGGTAAGAAGGGCACTCCCCGTCAGATCCTTTATGCACACTCGAGGTCTCAGCAACACCGCACGCTGCCCTCGAAGCGGCTGCGGGGCTGACGAGACGGTCACACACCTCCTTCTGGAATGTGCCTTTCCAAAGAAGGTCTGGAGCGAGATGCAGTGGTATTTGTCGAGGTTCGTCCCCAGCAGCTCGGTGACGCAGGACTCTGTGCTCTACGGGCTGTTTCCGGGAACGCACACCGAGACAAATATCAACTGCTGCTGGAAGGTCATCAACTCGGTGAAGGACGCACTTTGGTCCGCCCGAAACTTGCTGATCTTCCAGCTGAAAGAACTGTCCTCGACCGAGTGTTGTACACTGGCACATTCCAAGGTCCAGGACTACGTGCTAAGGGACGGGCTGAAGCTTGGGGCAGCTGCCGCAAAGGTACAATGGGGAAAGGCCACACTGTAAGGCCTTTAACAGAGGCAGACCGAGGGCCCGGGAACTGCAGAATACCCTCGATCTGCGGAGGGTGTGCCAATCTGAGCACTAACGGCACGCAGTATTTATTGAGGCATGGATATAGTTTTAAGTATTGAAATGTAAGCATTGTAATCAGAACAAGATATAAGACTAATATTAGAGGGCAGTTTTTCACACAAAGGGTAGTGGGGATGTGGAATGCACTGCCGAGTAAGGTGGTGGAAGCAGGCACGCTAGGGTTGTTCAAGAGTCACTTGGACAGCCACATGAGCAGTCTACATATAGGGGGATATAGCAGGCCTTACTAAGCATTGTAGGCTTGGGATTCAGTTTTAGCTTCAGGGATATAGAGTCTTTTTAATAATGAATTTTTTGTCCACAGGCATTTAAGTCCAGCAAGGGGCATGCGTGCGGCAGGTTGTGGTGGGCTGCTCTTGGATATTGCTTCGGGAGTTGCCTACTGCTTCATGTCGTTGGTGTGCGCAAACTGGACCATCTCGAGGGCAACATGACAGCTCAGAGGCTATCTCTGTTGCTGTGCGGACACATGGATTTGGGCCTGTGTCCGTGGGAGTTTGCGCGTTCTCCCCGTGGTTGCGTGGGTTTCCTCCGGGTACTCCGGTTTCCTCCCACATCCCAAAAATGTGCTTTTAGGCTGATTGATTGGGTAACAAATTGCCCCTATATTGGACCTCCCTGATCCTCACACATTAGGCATCGACTAAAATCATGAATAGGTCACTGAGACAATGGGACAGCGGTGCGGGCTCGTTGGGCCGAAGGGCCTGTTTCCCGTGCTGTGTTGTTCTTTGTTGTTCTTTGTAAATATTGAGACATGGATATAGTTTTTGAGTATTGAAGTGTTGTCACAGTAGTTTGGACAGATCTGCAAAAATGTTTTGATTCCACATTGTTTTTGCTATTCGAAGCCCTTGAGATTTTTATGAATAAAGTATATTTTTGAAAAAAAGACTCCACACAGACACTGAGCCCAAGGCCGCCAATTGAAGCCGGGGCCTCCCTGACGCTGTGAGAGCGCAGCACCAACCACTGAGCCCCTACCGTGCCGCCTCACAGTGTAACTGACCATCCCCCCCCCCCCCCCCCCGGGCTCTGTTAATATTATACAGAGACACGCTGTATTTACAGTAAATCACCATTTTAATCCTGAAGCTGAAAGTTGAAACTTTTTCTGGGCCGTTAATTCCTTACCGTTATTCACAAATCCCCGCACCGACCAACGACACCGCGCCTGCGCACACCGTCCCGGAGTGATATCTGCGCAGGCGCACTCGGGCAGGCGTCTGATTTCCGCCTCGCTGATTGGTCAGCTCCCAGCGGGGCCGCCGTGGACGTCAGACACTCTTCTCCAGCCCGCGCGCAGAAACCGTTTTAACGGCCGCGCCACCTGACCGCGAGCCGGGTTCACTGAGTGGGCGGGACCTCACCGCAGCCTCACTCCCCATTGGTGCGTTCTGCTGTCCGTCAAGTGAAGACAGCCAATAGGAAGCCACTCCAGTAGTGATTGACAGGTAGTGTGGGTGGAGCCGGGCAGATTGTGATGAAGCAGCGACTCGCTGTGGATTCACTGCCATTGGGGACAATCCCAGACAGCGAGAGGCAGCTCCGGTAAAGTTGAGATGTTTTTTCCTATTATTTAATTTATTACCGTTATTCAAAAATTCCTTCTCCCCGCCACTGGGAAATTGAGGGCATTGAGCTGCTTGTTCAACATTTTCGGGTGTTTTCCATTCACAGGGTGATATAATTTCACAGGCAGATGATGGTTTTCAGGGCAGTGAGAATATTAAACCGGCAAGAAAATTCAATATTAATGATTTGAATCACTTTGTCAGTCAGTTCTCATCGCAGACAATCTCTTCAGGGAAAGTTCCCCTCCTGTCCAGTAAAACATTTCCTGACAGATTCCAAAAGGGATTCCACAGTCATTCTTTCCGGAGCCTTTAACCTGAGGCTGGGGAGTGAAGGAGTGTCCAGGGTGAATGTTTCCTGCTGGGATCATCACTTGACTGGTTTAAGGGGGTGATAGAGGTGAAATGAAGCTTCCTGATTCACTGAGCCGCTGTCATTCAGTGACACAAACTCCGGGGTGACCTGAGTCTCGCTGCAATTGATGTGATTGGATTTTTCAATGCAAACTTGGTTTGTTCTCTGAACTTGGGCTGAGTGACCATGTAAATAAAAGTGTTGGTGCAGCAATTTAAATTGAGCAGCATATTTCCAACATCTTCTAATACATATACAACATTGCTCAGGGAAAATATTCCTACAACTGTAATATATACAAATTGTATGACTTTGATTGACCACAATAGTATGAAGGTGCCAGATATGGCGAAGAGTAAAATTATAGACTTCCTTCTGTTTTCAATCTCTAGGTCTTTGTTATTTTCTCTGTTAAATTGAGTCCTCAGTCCCTTACGGACTTGACTGCTTCGTAATATGTATCTGACTGTCAGAGTGTTGATCAGCAGGATTAAAACAAATGGCAGCAATGGATTTGTAACCTGATCAAACCATTGAAACCCAATCCATCGAGGATCATAAAACGTGCGTACCATTGCTTGGCAGCCCCAGGGCACGTTTTGGAATATAAATATCGGTGTAAATGTAAAGTAGAAGGGAACGTTTTTTAAGAAGAGTAAAATGCTTGCTGTTGTTAAAATGGCAGCTGCAGTTTTCCCAGTGCAATACTTTGTCTTCAGGTTCTGGCAACAAATTGCCACAAATCGATCAAATGAGAATGCGACGGTGAACCAGACAGAACAGTCCTTCACTGCACCCATTAAAACAATACGGGAAGAACACACAGGGGTGATGTACAGAAAACTCACAGGAAAATAATAATGATTGATGTAGTTCAGTATGATGACAATGATAATGACCAGCAGGTCTGCCGCTCCCATGGCGATGAGGTAACAAGTAGTGCAGAATGAGAGGCCGCACTGTCTCCGGGACAGGATCAGAATTCCGAGTAAATTCACTGTAAAACAAACAGACGGGAAAATATACTCAATTATGAATTACATATTCTTATTATTTGATGCGCAACGGAAAGGTTTGTCACAGCAAAGGTGTGTGTCGGGGGGGGGGGGGGTCAGCGTCCTCAGAGTTCAAAAATCTACAAACTCTGCACGTGAAACGAACACATTAACAGTTAGTGTCAACTGCCAATTTAAGGGACTTCTTTTTGGCATCACTCACACAGTCACTCCCATGTGGCAAATTAATGACTTAATCTTTTTGAAAATATTGGATCTCTGACTAAAACCGCTTGACCGATCTAACGCTGGAAGGTCACATTTTTACCAATGAACTTGTCTCACATGAAAACAGCAAGTCATACAATCAGAAACATCATTCGTTTGAACACCCGGTTAACCTATCCTGATTTGAGTTACTGGGATTAGACATAAGAACATAAGAACATAAGAAATAGGAGCAGAAGTCGGCCATCTAGCCCCTCGAGCCTGCCCCGCCATTCAATAAGATCATGGCTGATCTGTCGTGGCTTAGTTCCACATTCCGCCCCTCTCCCCATAACCCTTAATCCCCTCTCTGATCAAAAACCCATCAACCGACGTCTTAAATATATTTAGCGACGATGGATGGATTTGGAACACACATCACTATTACTGTAATCCACACAGATAACTATTGGGAGGGATTCTGACTGAAAGGCATTCAGTCATAATCCCACAGAGGGTCGTTTCACACCATTGATTCCCCAGCAGGATTATTATTGCAAGTAAACTTTGTCATCATCAGTATCAGTGGTCAGGTCCTTAACTAGATAGAGATGGAAATGAAAACAGGATACAGTTGGTGCACAGAACACATTCTCCTCGGCGATATATTCTCTACTGGGCCGACGACACAGGGAGATTTAAACATTCTGAATAAACCGTGGAGCCCATTTATCAAAAGCTTCACCCACAGCATCAGGCAGAAGGTGGGTGCCAACATTCTGTATGATTTATCCCGGTGAGGATCAGAATATACACGGATCTAAACATGCCTGTTGGTTTTGGCTAAACGGCCCAACATTAGTTCCAATGCATTGAAAGGAGTGTTACTCTCCAGATTCAGATCCAATGGGCTAATAAATCTTCATGAATCTGATTTCTCTCAGGGTCAGACCTCCACCTGGGATCAGTAACTGCCTTGCACACTCCCTGCCGGATTAATGACACACACTCTGAACCCCCTTAGCATCAATCCCACTGAACAGAATTACAAGTCTGTATGGAATCAAGCCCTCAGGATCAAGAAAGCCATTGGTGTCAGAGCTTGCTGCATCAACAGATTCCTGATCAGAGACAGACTGACACTCAGCACCAACTCTCCCGCTCAGCATCTGCACTTTTACAGGAACAAATTCCATAGAACCATAGAAAATTACAGCTCAGAAACAGGCCTTCTGGCCCTTCTTGTCTGTGCTGAACCATTTTTTTGCCTACTCCCACTGACCTGCACCTGGACCATATCCCTCCACACCCCTCTCATCCATGAACCCGTCCAAGTTTTTATCCTTAAATGTTAAAGTGACTCCGCCTTTACCACTTTATCCGGCAGCTCATTCCACATTCCCAGCACTCTCTGCGAGAAGAAGCCCCCCCCCCAATATTCCCTTTCAACTTTTCTCCTTTCACCCTTAACCCATGCACTCTGTTTCTGTTTCTCCCCGAGCCTCAGTGGAAAAAGCCTGTTTGCACTCACTCTATCTGTACCCATCAAAATCTTATATACCTCTATCAAATCTCCCCTCATTCTTCTACGCTCCAGGGAGTAAAATCCTAACCAATTCAATCTCTCTCTGTAACTCAGCTTCTCAAGTCCTGGCAAGTTCCTTGTGAACCTTCTCTGCACTCTTTCAACCTTATTTACATCCTTCCTGTAACTAGGTGACCAAAACTGTACACAATACTCTAAATTAGGTCGCACCAATGTCTTATATAACCTTACCATAACACTCCATGTGTTATAAGACATAAGAATTGGATTCACTCAGGATCAGTTTGCACAGCTCATCATCCACTCCCTTCATCTTAAATCGCCTCTATTATTGAAACATCCGCTGTTAGTAATTCTGGCACCACAGAAGCAACATGGTCAATAACATCAGTAAATCGTTCAGCTTAGACATTACATCACACAAGAAGCAACCCAAAAACAGGCCGTCCTTCTTTAAGGTCAGTTTTTCTTCAAACCAACTCAGCAACTCTTGAGTTACAGATCAATAGTTTGAAATTGGCTGAGATCCCCCGCACTTTTAGTGAGCGTGACCCCAAACACCGGTTCAGCCAATACGGAAATGGGTCCTCACAACTCACAACTGAGGTGCATTCCAGGACTCAACATTCAGTCTTATATAGGAAACCTCTTCTGCCATGTTCGGAGCTAGCTCTCTCTCTCTCTCTCTATCTGTGATATTCTCTGCATTTTCCAGTGATACAGTTATCTGAAAGATCTTTGTTAGATCGAGGTTGGGTTTTCTCAATAATATGTTTTGAGCTGTCGTCCTGTTAATTCCAATGAATCTAGAAACATATCGTTTATGAGAACAAATTCGCAGTGTCACAAGCCAGTCAAATAATCATTGACAGATTATCCAGTGATTGCCAATATTCTGTTAAAACGGTATTTTTAGGGTAAATATAGGACTTCAGATCATAGGTAGAATGAAGTCTACCAAATCCTTAACCAAAAGTCAAAGGCACCTGGACAGGTCAAAGTGTTCATCGGGCGACTGAGACCCCAAACGCCATCAGCATGGTTACATTTTGCTTGTCATATCCCTGAATATTAAGAGCAAGAGAGAAAAAAAAACACTGCCTGTACTCTGCTTATTGGGTGTCATATTCTATGCTGATATCATCGGCTTAATTTCACAAAGAAAGACACTTTATATTCATTCCTGAAGAGAATTACACGCCTTGATGTTGAAGTTTGTCCGTAGGGAAGAAAAAAATTATTTTAACTTCTCGTCTCCTGAATGTAATGATTTCAATGAAGCCAGTTTTCCATCACCAATACCCTCTATTTACAGTGAATAGTTCACAGTGAATGGGTTTCTGCATTTGCAGCTCCAGTTTACAATTCAAATCCCCGAGAACAACACTGTGAGGTTCTTGCAGAGACTGCAGTTATTAAACTGCTGCTGCTCCATCCCTATTAGGGAGTCCCCGCTTGCTCAGTAGGGGAACCCGTACTCCAAGAGTCCACACTGAGAACTATGACCATTCCTCATATCCACACTGGACATCATAACACCACCATATCATCAGCATATCTTTGGAAAGCAGCAAATGCTGCTTCATGTTTATAAAAGCTGGAACAATTGAAAGAACTAAAAGACAGTCAATCAGTCTGAGTGGTGGAATAATTAGAACAAACATATAATAAACATTGAGAACATGATAGACAGCATCAGCAGCCATTCCAAAAGTATCTGTGTGGTTATCGATAAATAATAACCAGTCATTGTAGATTAGATTTGCAAAAATGATGTCAAGAAGTTTGCTTTTTATTTCCAAAGGCCGATCTAGTCTGTAACATAACAGTCCCATTCTAATATCAGTTCAAAACATTTCACTGGCAAACAGCACAATGAATATTATGCTTGTTAGAGAAAAAACATGGATGAAAAGAGAATTTTATCAGATGTACCGAATATGGGAAATGGTTTTCCACAAGCATCACTACCACGTTCTCTGCCCTTGATCATGTCCATATACAAAATGAAATCAGGTTATAAAAAGACAACTTCCAAATTTCGAGTTGAGAGAATAGAGAGGAATTATATCAGCACCCAACAGCCACAATGAACAAACGTGTGCAGTTGACAAATCGAGGGTAAGTTCATTTAGGCATCACGAAGAATCAGATGCTGCATCTTAATGGGAGAAATATATTCAGAATAATCTATTAAAAATATGAATCTGAATGGGGATTATAAATTCAGCTGTACAAATTCACACCAGTTAAAATCACAAAAACAAAATAACACGGCTGACGGCAATGAAAATACAGCACTGTGCGTCTTTTGCAGGGGAATGAAAGTCAAATTAAAACTGTGTTGACGTAGGGCAAGCGTGTTGTCAGATGTGAAGAAGACAACATTAGAATTGGGGTGTAGTGGGCTTCGAGCCTGCTCCACCTTCTAAAGATCATAGCTGATCTTTTCATGGACTCAGCTCCATCACTCAGCACAATAACATTTACTGTTCAAAAAATTAATATGCACTTGCCTTAAAACTATTCATTGGGGTAGGCTCAACTGTTTCACTGAGCAGGGAATTCCACAGATTTGCAACCCATTGTGTGAAGAAGTTCCTCCTCAGATCAGTCCTAAATATATCCCCCCCCCTTTATTCTGAGGCCATGGTGGCTATTTCTAGATTTGCCTGCCAATGGAAACAGCTTCCCTGCTTCTATCTTAACGTTTTCCTTCATAATCTTATATGTTTCTGTAAGATCTCCTCCATTCTTCTGAATTCCCATGAGTATAGTCCCACTCTTCTCAGTCTCTGCTCATAATCCAACACTCTCAACTTCGGGTTCCAACTAGTGAATCTCCTCTGCAACCCCTCCAGTGACAGTATATCCTTTATCAAGTAAGAGGGAACTCTGTACACGTTACTCTAGTTGTGGCCTCATAAGCACCTTATACAGCTGCAAAATAACCTTCTTTAAAAAAGGAAATCTCCATCCTTCTAGCAATGAAGGACAAAAATCCATTTACCTTATTAATTACCTGCTGCACTTGCAAACCATTTGTTTTTTATGATTCATGCACAAGGACACACAGGTTCCTCTGCAGAGCAGCATGCTGCAATATTTTCTCATTCAAATAATAGTCCACTTTGCTATTATTCCTACCAATTCTTTTCTGAATGACCGGAATTAGTTTGTCTGTGATTGCGATAGAACAGTTATTTACAATTTAGAACAGTATGCAAACATTTTGCCTTTCGTCATAAATAGAGAATTTCTTTAAAAAAAAGCAAAATGCATTCTGTCTCACACTGTTAAAAATGCTTCAACAACTCCATGGATCAAAAAATAAATCTCTCACCAAGAAGGAACAAAACAAAACAAATTTGCTTTTCATTTCATTTTCTGTCTCACATTCCCAAAAAACAGCTTAAACAATTCTATGAATACAAAAATGCCTCACCAAGAAGGAACAAAACAGAAAACAAACCCGTTTTTAATTCCATTGATTAATACACACAGTCTGTTCAATATTTTATGAACACATAACCCCATATATGCATGATCATTATAGTTAGATATTTCACTCGGTTTTGGAAAGGACACTGCCTGTGATTATACTCAACAATACACCAGAAATCCTGGTCACTGGAATGTGGTCATCCAATCTGGTTTACAAATCACATTCAGTAGAATTCGGTGCAGTTTCCCGAATACATACTCACTGGAATCAGAAATACCGCTCAAGTTAATGACACACAATTTGTGACTTTTTTTTCCCGACGCATTCATTACTTTTGCTGTTAAAAAAAAACTTCATTCAGTTCAGTTTTACCCTTACTAAATAATGCAGACATTGAAATAAACCACTAATTTAGAAAAGTGGTGAATTGCAAAACACGGTTTTTAGCCGTTGTGGAGTTGGGATAAAACCGCAGAGACCATTTAATACATTCCTATGAACAAGAACAAAGTAAATTACAGTGCAGGGACAGGTACTTCAGCCCTCCAAACCTGCACCCACCATGCTGCCCAACTTACCTAAAACTGCCCACCCTCCTGGAGACCACATCCCTCTATTCCCAACCTATCTGTGTATTTGTCAAGACGCCCCTTAAATGTCACAACCGTATCCGCTTCCACTACTCCCCCGGCAACGAGTTCCAGGCACTCAATACTCTCTGTTTTAAAAAAAATCCACCTCCAACATGTTTCTTAAACGTTTCCACTTGCACCTTAAACCTGTGCTCCTTAGTAATTGGCTCTTCCAATCTGGGAAGAAAAATCTTCTGATTATCCACTTTGGCCGTGCCTCTCAGAATCTTGTAGATTTCTATCTGGTCGCCCCTCAACCTTCGTCGTTCCACTGAAAACAAACCGAGTTTCTCCAAGCTGCCTGATAGCTAATGCCCTCCATAGTGGGCAATATCCTGGTAAGTCTTTTCTGTACCCTCTCCAAAGCCTCCACCTCTTTCTGGTAGTGTGACAACCAGAATTGAACACTATATTCCAAATGTGGCGTAATAAGGGTTCTATAAAGCTGCAGCATGACTTGCCAATTCTTAAACTCAATGCTCTCGCCGATGAAGGAAAGCATGCCGTATGACTTCTTAACTGCCTTCTCCACCTGTATTGTCACTTTCTGTGATCTGTGTACCTGTACACCCAGATCCCTTTGCCTATCAAAACTCTGAAGGGTTCTGACATTTACTGTACATTTCCTATCTTTATTAGTCCTTCCAAAATGCATGACTTCACATGTTTATGAAGCAGATATCAATAGTGATGGTGTAGCTACACAATGCGAGTCACGGTAAAGCTACAAAACACAGTTCATATATAATTGATGGTTGTAACCACTTACCAGGAACACCAAGTACAGCAAGGAAGATATACCATATTCTCTTCAGGAATTCAATTGGTTCCATTATTTCCAGCGTGTAGAGATGTGTCCTTCGAGTTCCAGTTAATGTGTATGTTTTAAACCGTGTGATGATACATTCCCAAAGCCATTCATTTATAGCCCACAGAATCCCCTCTGGGTATTGCAGTTACCACATTGAGATTTGTTTTCAATTAAACAAACAGATGACGACATGAGGTTCAGGTCTACACGATGTTTGTTTCAGAGAGGGGGCAGCCATTGTACAAATGGTGCATTCTCCTGAAAACCATTTAAATAATTTAAACATGAAAGCTTCATTTACCCAACAACGGATCATTCCAAGCAAACAGCATAAAAAGTCATTTGTCTGTTTACTTCCAATAATACCTTTCACTCCGCTGTGCTTATTCAGTAATTACTTTCCAAACGTAATACTTTCTGTCAGGACAGTGTCATTGTATTATTAGATTTGATCACTTTAATGCAGGGCATCCAACAAAATGATTGTAGTGAGTCATTAATTAATTCATGGAGCTTTGCTTATAGAAGAAATTGTTCTGTGTGTGTGTGTGTGTGTGCGTGTGTGTGTGTTTGTGGGCATGTGTGTGCGTGCAAGTCTGTGTGCGTGTGTGTTTGTGTGTGCGTGTTTGTGTGTGTGTGTGTGTTTGTGGGCATGTGTGTGTGTGTGTGTGTGCAAGTCTGTGCGTGTTTGTGTGAGTGTGGTGAGGGAAAATAATTTGGTTGTGTCTATGAAACAAACCAGCAACAATTATAGTGATCGATGGAGTCCATTGATGACATCTGGTGGTCAGGTTACAAAGGAAAGTAATTACAAGATAAGTATAGATTGGCGCAGAAATATATGCAGTGGTTAGAATTAGGGAAAATAATGATTCTAATGTGGATTGGGACATCTACAGTCCAATCAGTAACAAGTGTCATGAGTTCCAAAAGTGTTCAGGATCATTTCCTGTGGCTGTGTATTTCTTGTTCAATAAAAAATGGACTTTTGATCTGAATTCTTGAAATGAAGTGGGTCAGTTTGATAATTTCCCAATGGGGAATCCCAGTGATCATAGTGTCATATGTGATCGAAAAGGAAATAAATGAAGCATTTACAATATCGAGTAAGATTACTTATCTGGGTAAACAACAATTTCAATGTGGTAAGACCTTTTTGGGATGAAAAATAGGTGTTAAAGGTCGGCCGGTTTTTTTTTTGCTGATCAGAAATATTCCTCCTCTACTTTGACTCTGAACATTTGAGGCACATTGTCCAAAAACGGGGAGCTAGTGCGAAACCCCATTACTTCTGGGATGCAAAGGAGGGTGCATTTTAGTTCAAGGAATTGTTTTTAATGCAGCAGATGTCTTCTGGAAAGTGGCACTAACAATCACACTAAATAAAGCAAGTTTATGGGAAAGATGTCAATGGTAATCTGCAACGCATCAACAGAGGGTGAATAGAATATGAGGAAAATAAGAACATAACATAAGAATGTAAGGACTAGGAGCAGGAGTAGGCTATCGGTCCCCTCGAGCTTGCTCCACCATTCTGTAAGGTCATTTCATTGGTCTCAGCTCCACTTACCTGCCTGCTCAAGATGATCTTTAATTCCTTTACTGTTCAAAAAAAACCTCCTTGCCTTAAATACATTCAATGTGGTACTCCCAACCTCTTCACTGGGCAGGAAATTCCTCAGATTCACAATACTTTGTGTGAAGAAGTCGTTCATTAACTCAGCCCTAAATCTGCTCGCCCTAATTCAGAGCCATGCCTCCCTCGTTGTAGTTTTGCCTACCAGTGGAAACAGCTTTCCTCCTTCTATCTTGCCCATGCTCTTCATGATATTCTATGTTTCTATAAAACCTTCCCTCATTCTTCCGAATTGCAATGAGTATAAACCCAGTCTACCCAGTCTCTCCTCATAAGGTAACTCTTTCAACTCCAGAATCAATCAAGTGAATCTCTTCTGTTCCCCCAAATATGAAGCTATTATAAATGAAATGTTAAATTGTGTTTCAAGGTAGGCATTGAAAAAGTAGCGTGAAAGTGGCAATGGGGGCGGGGGGCGGAGGTGATTCATAGCAAAAGGGCATGAATTATTCATGAACAGAGTTAGGGTGAAGCGGGGAATTTGAATAATAATTTACCTGAAATGTTAAAAAACAAGAAATTCTCTTCAATCTATAGTGAAAACAATGATTTTTAGGAGAAATATTTCATAAGGTGGACACACGCATTAGACTGCTGTCAGTTAGCTGTGATGGAGCCCAGATTGGAACACAGGATAAGAGAACTTTCTGTTCGGAAAGGGGAGTTTCCAAGTGCAGAGACACTCGCCATGATTCCCTCAGTTGAGTCAGATGCAGTGTCAGAATACCGGAGTATTTTAATCATTACACCTTGAATACATTTACACCGTTCAAAACTCTTGTAAGGATAATTCCAGGGCTTATAAATCAGTTGTTTTGCCATCTCAACAAATTATACTGGCATTCATATCGACAAATGCGGGTCTGTTAACCTGGATAGCGTAGATTGTTTCTGGAATAATCATATTGAAATAATTTGCTCGGTTTCCATTTGGGGGACATTCTATTAATGTTATTAACTGAGTGATTCAGGAGTACAAAATGCATTTGAGATTTAAGCTCAATAAACTCAATTGGAAAAATAAATGAGCGCTTGTACTGAAATAAACACCATGAATACACATTTGTCTAAGTAACTAAAACAAAGAATCAAATCAAAAAGAACAGAATATACGGATGCTGGGAGGAACACAGTGAGAAACT
The DNA here is from genome assembly GCA_037974335.1 of Prionace glauca. NCBI lineage: Eukaryota > Metazoa > Chordata > Chondrichthyes > Carcharhiniformes > Carcharhinidae > Prionace > Prionace glauca. The sequence goes on along the minus strand of CM075759.1, from coordinate 19,088,912 downwards.
TCAAACAACAAAGGAAACACATTGCTGGAATTGACACTAATGTGACAATGAAGATGAATTTTAATGCGGAAACGATATTGTTCTAGCAACAAAATGAAGAAGAAAAAAATAAAAAAGTGGGTTGAAACATATGGAGACAAAGGAAAAGAACAATTGGTACTTGTGTTTACAAACTATTGAAAGTTGCAGGAGAGGCCCAGGGAACTGATCATGAACTATACCGTGTCTTGGGCATATTCACAACAACAAGAAGGTGACTTTGATCTTGTTTGAGACATTTCCAGGTATCAGCTGGACTGCTGCGTACAGTGCTGGTGACCACATTTTAGGAAGAATGGGAAGGTGTTAGAAATTGACTTGAGATTCGTTGGAGAAATTCGAGCCAACATTGTGAATCTTTAGCTATGAAAATAGTTTTGACTATTCTGGAGAAGGAAGGGAGGATATTTGCGATAGTTATTGAAAAGTCACAAGGGACATGGGCAGGGAGAGATATTTTTTCTCCCGTTGGGGGAAGGATCAAACATCAATGGGGACAGACGTGAGTGATAGGAAAAAGCAGCGGAACAGAGATGTACAGAAAATACTTTATCTGAATGTACTGGCTGAGGCTGTTGGAATTAGCTCCAAATGAAGCATTAAACGACTGGTCAATTATCTCATTTAATATTGTCACATTTATTGGGATATAGTGAAAAGTTTTGTTTCTTACATGCAAAACAGACAAAACATACATGCTATACAGAGAAATCATACATGCTATACAGACAAAACATACATGTTATACAGACAAAACATACATGCTATACAGACAAAACATACAAGCTGTACAGACAAAACATACATGCTATACAAACAAAACATACATGCTGTACAGACAAAACATACATGCTATACAGACAAAACATACATGCTATACAGAGAAAACATACATGCTATACAGACAAATCATACATGCTATACAGACAAATCACACATGCTATACAGACAAATCTCTTCTTTCATCCTTGCAGCCAACAAGTCCAACTTGCAATAAAAAGTTTCCTAAGGTGGGTTACTGCCAGTGAGCTATTTTCGGCATGGTTATACAGAGTTTTCATTATTTCATGGGAGCTGGACGTGACTGAAGGAGCCAGAATTTGTGGTCTAACAATAGCGCTGATCTGAGAGACTGGTTTGGCCATTTCAGAGGGAGTTTGAGTGTGAACCAGATTGATGTGTGACCCGAATCGCATGTAAACCAGCTGAGCCAACTGGACACAATTCAGCCCATTGAGGTGTCATACAACATTTAATCTCAACAACTTCCAAACATTGCAGTTTAATGAGACAAACAAGGACAGCACATCAATAATTTATTCATCGAACACTTCCAGAACCAACTCAAACATAAACAGTTACAACTCATTAACTCGAATGAAGCTTAGCTTTTAAATTAAACATCAACTTTAACTATTTAACTGAAATATAGATACTATCGAGTTTAGGAAAACCTTGCCAAGAAATATCCTCGATGTGGAATGAATCCTCTTCTCTCTAAAGCATCTTTTAGCATACAGGCTTCTACTTGAGATGGTTGGCCACTTTGAATTATCACCACCAAACAAAAGTTAAACATGCATTTTATCCATAATTCAGCACCCACGGATTATCTATCAATCAGCCAACTGTGCAACCAGAAACTGATCACATGGCAGGAACACGCAATGAAATTTCTCCTGAATGATGCCATGATGCTTACCTCATTTTTCATGTCCCATTTATAGCAGCAATGAAAGTCGGAGACGCACTGCCTCAGTTAACGTAAACATCTCTGATCTGACCCACACAGGAAGCTTCAGGTCACAGCTTCCAGACCAGACCCTCTTTAGGACCTGCAATTGGCTTTAATCTATATGTTAACCAAAATTCCCAGCATGCTTATCTCTCAGCCAGAAACACCGTTTTAAAGTTACTGTTTCATTATTTTTTATCTTTCTCCACAAAGGGGATATTTCAGCTAGATTGTTTTTTTCATCAAAACAATAATTTGTTGGTGCTCAGCATTCCTGAGAATAAGTTTTAATTGAAGTTTGTATCTATTGACTTTTAATTCCAGCAGCGACGGTGGATTTTCAATCACATCCCGGGAACATGAGCCGGGATCCGTGGATAACTCATATACTGAAACTCCCAAAACACTACCACCCCTGTAGTTAGCAGAGCTGTAACTGAGCATCCCAGGATCAAACTTTTCAAAATGATATCTGAAGAGGAGTTGGAATGTTCTCCCTCGTGATCTGATAGAATTTTATCTATAAAGGATATCACTAACAAGCATTCGCTGGCCAATCTGTCATTGCTCGTGTGAGTTTATACCAATAACTGATGTTGGGGTTTCTAACAATAGTTATAATTCAATAAGATGTCAGTGCCAGTGCTTGGGGACTGGATTGTGGTGGGAGAGGGAAGGGAGATTCTCTGAAGCTATGAAGAAAATACAAGAATTTAATTCACTATATGTAAGGGCATTTTTTCCTCAATTTCCTCTTCTCGTTCCTTTATTTCTCCCTGTTTCTTTCTCACTCTCTTTCTCTCTCTATTTCTCACTTTCCTTTCTGTCTATTTCTCTCTCTCTCTCTAGTTCTCTCTTCCCTTTCTGTCTATTTCTCGCTCTCTCCCTCCTCCTATGCATATCACATAACCCCATTCCTCACTCTACCTGCCCCCTTTCTCGCTATATGCTAGGCCAATATTTATTTTCGAGTCTCTCTGAATTGTATCAATTTCACGTTCCCTAAGGATAGCCACAGAGTTGGTCATTCTCCCTGTCCTGTCAGTGAGATATACACAGAAGTCTGTTGTTGCAGTGGCAGACCGGTCCACATTTTTTTAACCATATGGGCACCTCACTTCCAACTCTGTCATGACGTGGTAACTTGTGACTCCATTAGAAAATCAACATATGATGACAAAATTATCGATTGATCAGTGATTCATTTGTTTATATTTTTGAATGCATTGAAGAACAGAAATAAATGGATACTTGAGCACAATTTTCAATTGTTCCCTGAAGATAGTTTGGGTAGCAGCATAAATGCAAGTGTTTGTGCAGCAGCTCAGGAGCTGCAACATAAAACCCATTTCCTGCACAAAATCACTTATCAGTACAAAATTATCCAATAAATAAAACATCCGCCTGCATATGGAATACACCATTATAACAGCCCACAACAAAATGAAATTCAAAGAGATAACAAACAGTAAAATTATAGATTTTCGTCAAATCTCTATCTCTGGGTCTTTGGAATTATTCCCACTTCTCACAGCTCGAAGTCTTCTACGGGCTCTGCTATTCACTACAATGTGCCGGATGGTGACAAGATTGAACAACAAAATCAGGGCAAATGGTAAACACGGGGTTAGAACGTGATGCAGAAACTCGACAATTATCCAGACTGGAGACGCCTGAACACCAAATGTTAGTAAACAAAACCATGGTCTGTTCCTCACCAAGTACCTGCTCGACAACATAAAATACCAGAAGATGTTCTTGAAACAGCTCAGCACAGCAACAGTTCCCAGAACCACAGCAGCCGTTTTCTCTGTACAATATTTATTTTTCAGCTCCTGGCAACAAATTGCAACACATCGATCGAAGGTGAAAGCAACAGTGAACCAAACAGAACAGTCGGTGGTTGCATACAGGACAACTGCATGGATATTACACACACGCATGGGCCACAGAAAGTTAAAATGTTCCCAGTAAAGAATCGGAATATGTCTCAATATCAAATCGATAATAATGATGAATAGATCTGCTGTTGCCATGGCCAGCAGGTAGCGTGAGACACAATTAGAGAGACCACATTTTCGAAAAGCTAAGATCGCAATTGTGGCTAAGTTAGCTGCAGGAAACAAAAAACAGAGAGATTATACATAAGGATGTGATGTGCGTGAGGTTGTCCGAAGACTTATTCACTTTCTTCAAATATGTTCCCTAACCCAGTAACATAAT